>CAIGRP010072463.1:0-10320 GCA_903798385.1 Fraxinus cuspidata | reverse complement strand
GCCGAAAAGTCGCCCAAGGTCGGGGCAAGCATTATCGCCCAAACGTGCAGAACGCCCAAAGATCCAAGCAAGCATAGCGCCTTTATTATTATTATTATTATTTAAAGCGACGGTTATTGAAACAGTTCATTCCACGACCCAAAAGTTTCAATCAGGAGCGGTTAAGTGTCAAGAAATATAGCAGCAGTTAAAGGACGATTTCAGCAAATCATCCATCATGGAAGAAGTGGGTGTTTACAGGACGATAAACATCAGTTATTGACAAGCCATCCATTATGGAGAAAGTAGGTGATTATTGGGCATTAAGCAGTTTTTGAACAGGTTCTCAAATAACATTACAAGGAAAANTAAAGGACGATTTCAGCAAATCATCCATCATGGAAAAAGTGGGTGTTTACAGGACGATAAACATCAGTTATTGACAAGCCATCCATTATGGAGAAAGTAGGTGATTATTGGGCATTAAGCAGTTTTTGAACAGGTTCTCAAATAACATTACAAGGAAAAACCGTCAAAGGAGTATAAAAGGGAAAAGAGAACATAGAAGAAAAGAGATCAAATCCAACTCTCAAACAGAGAACTATGTAATTTCGTTCATTATCTTTTTATTGTCAATTACTTTTTAAGTTCAGTGTGCTTGTGCCCCTTGGAGTCATTTCGCTTCTTGTAAACTGTAATTTTCACAAATAAAGTATCCATTGTTGGAACTTTGTCTCCAGAGGTTGTTGTTCCTTACACAATCATCTAAACCTTCTTCTAATTGTTAGCGAGACCCGATTCTCCGCGCGAAACAGCAACATTTCTAAATACAGAAAAAATATTCAAAATAAATTGGCATAATAACAAGATAAATCTCTAGGATTATAAGATTAAAAAATAATAATATTTGATATTGGAAGAAAAACATACATGATCACCATCAGTTGATTGTAATTAGTCAACATAAAGTACAACTCTTTCTTTTTCGAGAATTACATACATGATCAGCTATATTTATTTCACCCATTTTCAAAATTCATTTTCACTCAGCAAATCTGCATTGCCATGATTCAATAATCTGTCATTTACTTCTTCACCACTTCTAAAATCCATTTAAAATTGTTAAAAATCCAAAATAAAAAAAATGTGGGTGAGGAAAAAAGAGAGAAAGGAATAATATATATATATCAGTAGAAAAAACTGGAAATTATGCGTGGCTCCATCCTGTTTGCCATCAACCACGCAAAAAAAATGAGCAGAAAAGGGGCTTTTACAAGAAGACACTACTACATCGTGCAATCACAAAATGCCTTTGAATTTACCATTTTCTTGAAAAGGGCAACTTCTTCATTCATCAACAGAACCCTCCTGCTCCTACTGCTGCCATTGTTAATGCTGGTTTTAGACTCAGAAACAGCCATTGCCCCCTAATTGTGTTCAGTTTCTTTTTACCTTTCTCACCACTGCTACGTGTAGTATAAAAATCTTGGAGTCGTCCTTTTTCTTTGTGGGAATTGTAAAGAGAGAAGATTGAGGAATTTGAAGGGAATTTTTGATTGGTTTCGGAAGGACATGGAAATGTGTAAATGGGTTTGTGGGTTTGCAATGTATTGGGATTGGAGGGGTGGGATGCTTGGCCGGTGAAAGGGCTTTTTCAACTTTCCCTTTGTTTCTTTTCCTGGTATTGACTCACCTAGTTGTCTCCACTCCAGCCCTTCATCAAAATCATTCTCCACTTTTGTGCATGTTTGCCCATGCTCAAAATAGTTCCTTATGCAAGTAAATAAATTTTAAAATAATTAATTACTTAGCCGTAAGTTCTATAATTAAGATGAACGGTAGGTGGAACGCCATCAACCCAACTGAACTTCCAAGCAAGGCACAAAATGATCGTCACGGCTTCTAAGGAGCACTAGCGTAGTGCTGGTAGATAATGATAATTTTAGCGAGTTTGAGAAGAATTTTAGAAAGAAAGCTAGAGTGCAGAGTAAAAATAAATATATGTATACTTATGAGTGATGATGTTATTAGTGAGGATCAGTAGCGATGATTCTCGATATTTATAGGTCACTCGAGAGAAAGTTTTTATATGAGATGATGATTTGATGAATTAATCAAGCAATTTTTATTTATATCTTGGACGTGATTAGAATCATATCCAACTAAATCTCAACAACTTTGGGTCGAAAGTGGCTTTGCGATTTTCCTACATTGGTGGGGTGACCTTGTCATACTTGGGCCTCTTAGGTTTTCGTATTGTAATTTTTACCCAATACAATAATACATAACTTATTAATTTCTATTTATTGTTAAAATATATCTTATTAATATTTTTAAAAGTTTGAACACAAAAATTTAAAAGTAAATTTAACTTCTCTTAAGATTAGCAACATCCTCCATTAAGAAATAATGATATATATAAATTTGAAATGCTTTAAATTTGTTTTATTTTTTCTTTGATAAATTAAGGTATAATTATTCGCTAATAAAATAATTAAATGGGAATAGCACGACAGATAGAAAATGAGGTAATTGTTATTTGGCTTTTTCATAACAAAAAGTCAAAAGACAAGTTCCTAAGCTGGGAGTAATTTGACCAATCCGCTCCATTCCCAAATGTTCCGCCTTTAATCATGCGACTTTGTCCATGCATTGTCTTCTTTTTTAAACAAAAAATAAATAATTAAGAACTCACATTTTTTGTCTTTCTTTTTGGAACAATTATGCGTAAGAAATCTATCGAGGATTTTCTAAAATTGATGAGAGAAAGGGGTTTTGCTTATTAATTTTCGAAGGTAGTTTTGAAGTAGTTGGAATTAGTATCGGAATCACGAAGTCAATTTTTCATGCTGGTTCAATTGACCAGTCGAGAGAGGTTTCTTTGCCCCTGCTTGGTAGAGATTAAAACTAATTTTTAATAAATTTTGATAAAAGATGATAAAATGCGTGGTTGAAAAGTTGCGGGACTCATGAAAATGTAATTGAAATTAAGTTAAATTAAATTTTAAATGTTATCATGTATCAAATAGGGACTTATTGCTCCAGTTTACAAATTTAGGATTAGAAACGACTAATTTTAAAGAAATAATTAAAAGATACAGAAAGAATTTTGACGAGATTCTCCCCAATTAACTAAAAGGAAATAAAGTGCCAAGCTCAACATTGAGGTATGTTAGTCATCAAATTCCAAGATTTCCATATTGAAGAGAAGTAATCTACTTCGCTAGATGATTTTAATATTTTGGATGACAGAATGAGGGATAGCAACATGTGATTGGATGACAGTGTTGATCATTATTTAAATTGACCAATGACATTCTGTCAAGGAAGATGGTAAAATTATCTGACAATATAGCAAGATTGTATCAAGAACAATGACAAACGGTTGATATTGAACGATGAAAGCAAATTCCAAATACCCTAAATTAATCTTTAATTTGACAAAACCCACAGCCAATCAAATGAATTAATCACTATAAATACAAGATAATTAGATTCATTTATTACGCACACTTACTTTATCCCTATTTGATTTAATAAAAAAATAGATAAAAAATTTATCTTAGTTATAAATTAGAGAGAAAACTAGAGGAGTCAATAAGCTACTATGTGTTTTATTGAGAACCAAAACTCCACATTTATAGAGAAGGATTATGGATATGATGGTAATATTTTTTAAGATTTTAGGAGTACAATTGTTATTCACTGATAAATTATCATTTACAACACTCCCCCTTGAATTACACACATTACAAAATATTTACATCCTTAAAACCTTGTCAAAAAAACTTATCCAAGGAAAAACAGTACACCTACTTCCCTGATTTCAATTTCTTGTATCAATTCATCCTTATATTGTAAGTCAATGTTTTCAATATTGTAACTTTTTATGAAATGTCTCATATTGTCTTGTATAGTTTTAATTTTTAAAACAACAACGTCTTTATACGCGATGTTTTATCGACATTTGATGATTGTAGTAACGTAATGATTTGAAAAATGGCTCTTGTTAATCTCTTCAGGAATCTCTTATAAATTAGACTATTACTTTGAAAATAAATGTCTTGTATTTTATGGACATTCATTACATAAAGAATGTGTTCCGTTAAAATCTTATTAGGAAAAGTCATGTGAGATAAATCCCAATGAATGAAAAAAAAATGCATTATTCTTTTAACTATGCTACAAAAATTGTCTCGTTAAAAAACCTTGTCGGGAAAATTCAATGAGACAAAACCTTGGTCAAGGAAAAAAGAGTACAACGCTTATTTATTTCCCCTCGCGATAACATAACTTGAATTGTACAATATTAATAGCATGCCAAATGAGTTGACTGTAATCGTATTTCAAGTTTCATGCATTGGTGGTAAGGTAACAAGATTTGAACACATGTTGAGGGTTGTTCAATACGGATTATGACTTTATTTTTTTATTTTCTTTTCACATAAGTTTACGTTTAGATTTTTGGAATGCAAAAAGTTAAAGTTTTATAATAAATTCAAACTTGATAAGATTGCGTCTTTTTATTTGGCCAATCATATATTCGATCAATATGCGTTAACGAATTTATTTTGATATCTCCTTATTCATAATATGAACATGTACATCATGTTCAAAGGTGTTGTGGACAACATTTTCTTTTTTAATCTATTTTTCTCGTAACGACTTATCTTATTAAAATATCTCAATTTTCAACATATCAAGTACATGAACCTCTTCTAGGGTTGTAAATTTTGTTATATCTATATATTTTCCTGAAGTATACGCCTCCTAAATAGGATCATCTTTACTAATTGCTCCATTTTTGTTTGAAATTTTTAAATTAGAATTGAATATTATCACGCTTTAAGTGTGCCATAAATTTATCAAATACAATATAAACTAATTATCCTCTAGGACGTCAATTGGAGTTGGAGTATTTAAAACTGGTCTGCGAGATAATGTTGATCTCTTTAATAAGTAAATATATGTAAATATATTATCTTTCGAATTTCTAGTTCGAATTATCTTTTGCGAGAATTTAAATAATGATGCATTTGTACATTATTTTCAATTTCTTAATTCCTCCCTCTAATATTGAGAGAATTGTTCACTCAAATTGACAATCAAAAAACCACGTTATAAAATATCACCCATTAGAGTTTGAGATATTGTATAAAGGTTCAAACTACTCATTTATTCTCAATATTTTTTAGTTTTCATCTCGGTGCATTGTGGTTGATCAATTTTACATATACTACACTATCAAAATAAGTAGATGGAAAAATTAGGTTCTGACTATAAGCCAATTATAATAAGGAGAACTAATATTGGTATGATGTGTAATAGTATTCCCTAAACAGAAATGAAAAGTACTTTTTTCTCAATTAAATTAACGGAGGCGTTTAACAAGTGATATTGTTAAGTCATTTATCAACATCTCAACTAACACTTATTAAAATATTGAGATTTTAGGTTCATTAGCATTAAAAACACACACCACCGTTTTAATTGTATAATTTGAAAATTCTGCTCATAATTTAAAATTTGAGCAATAATTTCGTAAACATCAGGTTGCGAATACCGTGCAATCATCTAATAGATGTATCAAATCTATTAGATACAAACAATTTCTAGATACTTAATGTGAAGGATGATGGAGTCTCATTTATCATCTAATTAATTTTCAAAAATATAGGAAGTTCAGCCTCTAATTTAGCTATGACGATCAATTACCAATTTTCGAGAACAAATATCATATAAGAATTCTTTAGATTAAAGAATCTTCTGGTTCTTAGTTAAATGAAAATTTGATTTTTTTTTTATTTTTTATTTTGTATCATTGTTGATCCAGTTATAGCATAATTGGACATGTTAAACAATAAAATGTAAGAGTTATTGAACTTCGGCTCAATACAATATTTATCAAAATGGTCACTAAAATTTAGGATAGTGTACTGATCAAGAAATACTAGGAAAAATTTGTAAGTTTTCTTTTATTTAGTGGAGAATAAACTATTAGTAATGATAAGTTTATCCCTTCATATCACATAATATTGACTCTTCGAAGTCTCAAAACAATATTAATTCAAAAATACTGATATAAATAAATTTTTTTTAGAAGTAATTTAATTAAAATTACAATTCTCTAAGATCAATACAATATTTAAATTAAAATGTCTAAATTGTGATTCTTAAAAAATAACCACATAATATTCTTTAAGAATATTAATAAATATAAAATTGTGCTTCTTTCAAAGCAAAACAATAATTTTCAAGAATATTGATTCGTATTAGTTGATTTATAAAATGATGCAATATTCTTCTGAAATATTTAAATGTCTGAATCATATTTCGTTCCAAAATAATAATAAAATCATACTCTTTAGAAGTAATAACATATTACTCTTTAGAGTAGTAAATTATGTAAGAATTTATCATTCAAGAGTAAAAATATAATTTATATTAGATTTTATTTTATACTCTTTAAGAGCAAGTAAAATCAAACTAGAATATTAATGGAAATTTATTCATGTTAGATTTTACATGATTATGTTCTTCGAGAGCAAGTAAAAACTAACTAGAATATTAATGGAAATTATAATGTGCTAATTCGAGAGCACGTTATATTTTACCATTACCTCTTCAAGAATAATATATAAATATTCTTCTATAATATTGAAAATTATAATTCATGTTCTTTAGGATCAAATAATATTCTTTTAGAATATTAATTATAATGTTGTGCCACTTAAGGAACAACGACATAATAAATTACCAATTTAAAGTTTATAAAGGAACAATAAAAAATATTTAATCAGGTTAAAAATATTAATTATCATACAGACACGATGTGATATAAAAATTAATTACCAAACATGTATTAGGAAAAAAAATCTTTATATATAGAGGTTAACAAAATTGACTAAATCTTTTATTAACATGCAAAAGATATCAAATACATAAATTCACATATATAGAATTTAAAGGTAAGAATAACTTTAGATGAATAACTTCAAAATGAATTCGACATACATAAAAGTTAAATGCGTGAATACATATCAAAATGAATGAATTAAATGCATGAATTAAAAGGCAATGATCACAATAGAATCTATATAATTTACAAGAAGTCGGTATATTTATATGACTTAATAATCATGATTATGGCAAAAAGCAAAGGGTAAGTAATAGATGGTTCACATATGTATATATAAAAAATTCACGTATCAACAAATTGATTTCGGTACATGTAACAAAAAAGATATTACGTTCTAATTAATTCCCTTTGATTTTGAGAAAATTGTGCTGATAACATGTTATAAGCTAGAGAGAAAATTAAATATGCTAATAGATTTGTGTGTGTTTTATTGAGAACCAAACTCCCATATTTTTATGGAAAATATTAGGGATAAAATTGTAATAATTTATAGAGCTGTAGAGGTACAATTGTCATTTACTAATAAACTTACAATTTACAACAAATTTATATTAATAATTATTTTTAATCAAAGTATATAAAATTCATATATTTTCAATCAACTTTCCAGCGACACATTTCATCAATTTTTTTATTTATTTTTATCATAATCTCCTAAATATCTTTGTTTCAGCAAAATCACATGCTTTATCTATTTTTCTTCCCTTACGTGGTTTAAATACAGAAATGTCCTCCCCATTTTTAATAGTCGACCGAACTGATAGATTTGGCTGTGTTGCAGATTCAGCTTGCCTAATTCTTGAGGTCTATTAGGATGTTGCCACGCAATATTTGATTGTTTATTTCCGACCGTATATCATTTATAGAATTTCATGTCTGGCCACCAAACTTCCAACAAAATCTCTATCGAGTCATTAAAATTTGATTTGTCTAAATTGAATCACAAAATCTTGATTTAGTTTTAATCGTCTCTATCATAATCCAAACTGATAGAACTTACTTAGTTGGCAATCAAACTGTAGCGGATCTTCCATATAATTACTTTGGGTATGCCAACTCAACACTAGACCACATAAAAAATATTGAAAATTGTAAAACACGTCTAATAGTGTCAGTACAACTTTTGGATAAACAAATTATACTTTGAACAATGCCACTTGTACATCATATTAGTACAAGTAATGTTATTTAGCATCCACTTAAATCGCAACTCAGTTTATATGGTACCAATGTGACATTAAATGATAAGTGGAATTAAATTACTCATTTAGTTTTAGCTTTCATTTATCATATCATCTAGTGCTACCTAAATTAGAATTGCAACCTCAATGAGGTTACATAGCATTACTCTATTTGTACATTATGCTAGACATCATAATGCTTGGCAAAATTTGATTGGTGAAAAAATATTTTTTAAATCATTCAATAGTGTGTTGTCACATGACACAATATAAAAAATAATGTAGAGGACAATGTACGACATGAGTAGCACGAACCTATGGTTTCGACTATTTCGTGAAAAATGTACAATCTTCCCTCAAACGATGTACAAATCACTAAATATAATCATTCATTGGCCACATAAATGAAAATGTAAGAAATAGAACCTTAGATACACATGGAAATAAGTATTTTATAACATTAAAAAACAAATATTGAACATAATTAATGCTAGGTTAAATTTCAACTATAAATCCCAACAATAATATTTAGCACATATTAAACAATTGATAAAAAGAAGAATATTTATAGTAATACATTACAAATATGACAAAATAATTGAGAAACTACAAGGTTATACATAAAATCCTTTTCTTGAACTTGGTCTTGACTTTTCTCAAATATTTCTCCACTTTCCTTGATGTATGCTCCTTTTGCTCTAGATTTTACCCCCAAAATACCAAGAAAAATAAAAGAGAAAATAAAAGAAAATGAAGAAGAAAAGAGGAAAAGAAAAGAAAAATGAAAAGAAGAAAAAGAAAAAGAAAAAGAAAAGAAGAAGATTGGAAGAAGTCCCTTTGCTGCTGCCCGTTTTGCTTAAAAACCTAGAAAGATATTCAAAATTTGCAACTTAAGTCCTTGAAATTTTGGAAATGAATTAAAAACGATCCCCGTGTTTTTTTAAAGTGCTCCCACAAATTCAAGAAAATTGATTTTATTTTGCAGCCAAGTCCCTTAGATAATTGTATGATAGGTTCCTCAACTTTGATCTTGTACAATTTGATAATTAGATTTTGACTTTCATATCAATCATGCCATTCATAAATTGTATCCAATGTCCCTCAACTTTTGGGACTTGTGCACTTTGCTCCCCAACTTCACAATTTTACACACTTTTAGTCCATTTTTCCTCCTTTTGCCTTCTTTCCATTTCCTTGGATGATTTTAACCTACAAAAGTAATTATTATCTAATTTTGAGTAGAATTTCACTCCTTTAATCAATATTTAAGCTTTAGATATTGAATAAATATGCAAAAACACACTTATTAACGCCCCCAAACTTAAACTCTTACTTGTCCCGAGTGGGATTATCTACTAACACAATCAAGCAACACTTGATAATAATCAACACATTACATAGCTTGTCAAATATATCCATGAGTGTAAAGTTGTATAGTCAATTCACAAGCATGCCTCCAAATAATGCTACTAAAATTATTTAAGCATGTTTAATATTCGATCGGTGTATGTGTGTGCATAATTACTTTCAATCATCATCTAAATTAGGAAAAAATTGTCAAAACGAAAAAAATTTCAAATTGACTCCCAGCCGATCCTTAACGGTCACATATTTTCTTTCCCACTCGTTAGATTCACACCCAAATCCGAGGTGTAAATCTAAAGGTGGTTCGTATAAGGACGAGCCCACGAGTTAGCTCGACGAGCCGCTCGCCGAGTGGTTGCTCGGCTCGTCTACCGAACCGGCCTACTCAGCTCGTGCTCGGGCTCGTTTTTGCCGAGCCGAGCAGCCGAGCCGACGAGGCGCTCGACTCTGTTGCCACCACTAAGTAAACACATAAGAAACTGCCAGAACATATGATTCCTTTCATTTCTCTGACTTTAATCAAGTCGTTGACAAGGCCACGTACGTCAAAGTGAACTGAAAAGTTAGCAACCGAACCCATCTTTCTATCTTGTTGGGATTTAGAAATTTCTATCCAACAATATAAATGTGTTTTAAAGTGATAGAATCATAAAAAGTTGCATTTGTATTTATTTACATCTAAGGTCAGATGAACTCGAGCCAGACCTTGTTATTAAAATTTCACCTTCCATTTCGAGCATATATATTATCTCCATTTCCAGCTTTCAACTGCAGTTTGATGATTAAAGATTAGTTGAAGTCTTTTCACCCACCTCAACAAAACTAGATTACAATAGAACTTATTTGTAGATAAATCTAGCCATGTCAACGAGCCGA
>CAIGRP010072454.1:0-14302 GCA_903798385.1 Fraxinus cuspidata | reverse complement strand
TCATCAGCATCAAGCAATTCATCCACTGTTACTAACCGTTCTTGGACCTAAATATCAATATATAAAAACACTCATTGCTAGTTGAAGTTTTCAGAAGTGAAGCTCATTGCCGATAGTAATTACTACCTGGAATCCTTGACTACGAGCAACGTCAATTATACTCTTTCGAGTAATGCCAGGAAGAATCGTCCCATTGATTGCAGGGGTAGATATCGCATGGCCCTGAAAATATAGTGAGTTGATCAGTGAAGACGAAAAAGTACATCTTAGATTAATAAATGGAAAAGAAAATGATCGTGTTTGAAAGACAGTCTGAAATTTATAAATCTGAAATCAGCTGCGCGGAGCTAGGATTTTCACATGCGGGGACGGAAAAATGTTTGGGGGGGACAAACTACTTATGTGTATGTATTAAAATGAAATTCAAATTTTCTATATAATTTCAGAAAATTATTGCATTTGAGCCAGATCAGTACTGAATGAAATTGGCACATCATTGAAACCTGGCAATAGTAACATACGGGCACCACTTCAATTCGGAAATCCAATTATAGTCATTCGATAGCCAAGAAATTTCTACAAAAGGTCCAGTTACAGTAGAGGAGCATTCCTAGTTTATGTTGAATCCAATTATAGGCCTTCGTAGAACATTTAATAAATGTGACTTGTCCTGCAAAGGAAAATTCTACGCTAAACTACCACCTCGTCTGAAGCTAAAAGTAAATTCGAAGTAGCAATTTCATGCAATGCACTTGATGGCTCCAATAATTCAGATACTGATATAGAACGAAATTCATAAAATAGGGTACCTTTACAACAAATACATTGCTAGACGAAACCTCTTCCACATATCTTTTGTGAACGCTATCCAGATAAAGAACATCAGAAAAGCCTTTTTCCTTTGCATCAATTTGTGCCTTGAGAACCTATAAAATATACTTCCGAAGATAAAAATATGCATTGTGATAACCGGAATTTAACGAGATGACCCAAAGGAAAGAAGAATTCACATAAAAGTAGCTTACTGCTGCATAATTTCCCGTAGTCTTAACTCCTCCAGTACCTCCAGGTGTTGCCCGAGGCATTCTAGTCTCGACTATTAAATTTATCGGGGCCAAACCTTCCTAGCAAAATCATAAACATACAATAACTATGAGTTTTATGGTGTGCATTAGATACTGTTACAAAAATTGTAAAGCAAAAGTTATCCTCCAAAGAGGAAATTGTACAGTAGTTTTTATGCTTCTGGGAATCACCTAACTATTAAAGACAAACAGGCCAAATAATACCATGTTTAGATTTTAGTGCAATATAGTTTCATGCTATTTGGTAAAAGTGAATAATTAATTTTATTAAAATATACTAAAAACTTAAATAAAGCTTAAATGGCCATTTTAAACCATGGTTAACTAAAATAGATTCACAGGGATACCTTGAAATAGTTTCCAACAGGCGATACATAAATCAAAAAGGTGTATTCAGGAGCCGGTGCGACGCCTAAAATAGCTCCACTCCCCATAAGCAATGGTCTTATATATAATGAACCTTTACCAGGTGGAGGTATCTGATAGAAGACAACAAACCAAATTCAGAATTATAAATGACATTTCAAATCTCAAAGATAGATTGTCATATTACCCATCTTTCATTAGCTAAAACAGTTACTTTTACAGCTTCTACAAACTGTTCTACACTTGGAGAAGGCATGCACATACGTTCTGCACCCATCCTTAGTCGCAAACCATTTTCCTCAGGACGAAATAACACAACATTGCCATCATGCTTCTTATAAGCTTTTAAACCTTCAAATAATCCCTGCAAATTAATTTCCAAAAAGTTATTCTGTGAAATAATTCTTAGAAGCTTACAAAAAAGAAACTGACCTGTCCATAATTTAGAATCCCAGCACATGGATTCAACTGAATGTTCCCAAAGCGCTGTAATTCACCTTTACAAAAAATTTCCCCTTTATTAAATTTCATCATATACATGTAATCTGTGGGCATAAACTGAAAACGAAGGTTGTCCCAATCGATCTCTGCTGGTACACTGCTGAAGTTGTGCTTTAATGGTACCTTGAGAGGTTGATGACAGATGTGTCTTTCATGGGTGAAGAGAAAAGGAAGAAGCTTAATAGTGCCGCGTGAACGGCCGAATAGGTGGTGGGTGGTGGCGGGAATAGGCCTTCTTCTACAAATGCTCTCTGTAATGTTAACAAAACTGGACCATAACGAGGAAAATCGGAAACCAGTAGTAAAACTGGTCCGCTTATTACTTAAAAGTCGCATAATTAGTAACGAATTCTGTATTAAAGGTGTGGCCCTTGAGTCTTACAGCTCACCTCGCCTCTCCCTTTATAGTTTCTGCATGAAATATGATTTTGGATCATAGTGAGAAATTGGGTAGGTAGTAACTGAAATTGGGTAGGTAGTATTTATTTTGTAGGAATGTACTGTGAAACATTAGATTAACGAAGAATGTATGGTTGAAAAAGAAAGAAAAGTTATTGATGTGATGAAAAATATTATTTTATTGAAAAACTTTATAGTTTCTGCATGCAATATGATTTTGGATCAGAGTGAGAAATTGGGTAGGTAGTAACTGAGTCACGTTATTTTGCAAGAATGTATTGTGAAACATTAGATTGATGAAGAATGTATGGTTGAAAAAGAAAGAAAAGTTATTGATGTGATGAAAAATATTATTTTATTGAAAAATGTGTGATTAAAAATGAGTAGAAGAATGAAAATGAAAATTTTAATGTGTATCAAACATGAACTAAATTTTCAACAATAATGTCATGGGATTATAAACAACCCCACTACATGTACAATAATTATGATGCGTTGTAAATCTTACAACACCGTAATGATTGTACAAGTGACTTTTTTCGATTATAAATTCAGTAAATCATTATCCCGATGGCTATTAAACTTATTAAATCTTTATTACTCAATATCTTTTCTTTAAGAAATTCAACACACTCACTTACGTGATAAACAAAAACGCTAACATTGCACACTATTACTGTTGACGTCCAATCAATCAAAAACGTGCTTCTGAAAAATAAGATTAACAGCAATAGTAAAAAAAAATAATAATAATAATAATAATAATACTAAAAGAAAATTGAATAAGCCCCACCACCGCCAGATACGTTTAGTTTTCTTGGCACATTCAACTTTATTGGAAGATACCCATGTTTGGGCCACAATGTTTTGGTTGAATTAGACAAAAATTGAACGTTATACATTATTTCTGTCAAATCATGAACAGTTGCACCAATGAATGACTTCTATTCATTCATTCCATTTTTACCCCTATGACAATTGTTCATCACAATTATTTGAGGGATAAAGGTCACGTTGGCAAATGCTTTGGAGCAGGTGCTGTTTGGACAATGAATGGCCTGCAATTTGTCAGCCTCTTACTGTATTTGTCAGCCTTTTACTGTAAAACGTTCCATTTTTATCTAATTCCACGAAAAGAAATGTGGCCAAACACGGCTTTAACTAACCTATAAGATATTATAATCATGAACATCAAGATTAACTTAAAATTTGACATAATATTACGTTATAGTTTATTATTCAATAGTCAAAAATACAGTTAACTTTTCTATCTAATCATCTAGTAATTATGTCAAATTTTCTATCAAATCTTTATGATAAAGTAACTTTATCCAACATATTATGCTCTCCTAATTGATTTTTTGGATAGAAATCATCATAAAGTATTAAGTGTACTAATTAATGAGATATTGAAGATAAAATACGACCAAAAGAAAAATGGAGACGAATATGTGATAATAAAATGGAGAATAATTTATTTTAGTCGCACTTTCATAGTCATTACTTTATTTTTTTGCTTGGTAAAAATATTAGGATGAATAAGTTTTTCTAAACTTTCTCAACATAATTTTTAAACCGAAACGAGACAACATTTGCTAATAAGTATAAGGTTTATTATAAAAAATGTGATAAAATTAAAAATACAAAGAGTATAAACCCATGTTTGATACACATTAAAATTTTCATTCTTATTTTTTTACTCATTTTCAGTCACACATTCTTCAATACCATAATATTTTCCATCACATCAATAACTTTTCATTATTTTTCAACCACACATTCTTCATCAATCTACTATTCCAGAATACATTTTTCCAAAATAACGTGGCTCAAACACACCCTAAATATCACAATTAGTAAAAGTACAGAGTTTTTTTAATCCATTCAAAGTGTGAGTAAATTATGGTGTCAATATACTTACCCAATATATGGTTACAAGAAACTTCAACTCTATTTTTTTTTTTGGTTGCTTATAATACATAACTATTTTTTCAAAGTCTAGTGTGTTTGAGTCACATTATTTTGGAAGAATGTATTCTGGAATAGTAGATTGATGGAGAATGTGTGGTTGTAAAAGAAGGAAAAATTATTGATGTGATATAAAATATTATTTTTATGGAAGAATGTGTGGTTAAAAATGAGAATGAAAAAAATAATGTATACCAAACAGGGGGCTTCATCTAAATTTTTTTGGGTTAATTAAATAAATCCTCCTCTAATCTGCCATGTCACATGTGAGGCTGTACGATACTTTGACATTGAAAAGTCGAGTGTTTCTCTGTACATTAACAATAGTATGAGTCAGATAATACGGTACGTCGGATTGTGACCGCTCAATAACTTTATTGCTTTCTCCCCTATGGGAAGGGGAAACCTATCTCCTGTAAGTTACAAGGCCAGTTGGTCCTCTACAAACAAAATTATCCTAAAATGAATTACAGTTTAGAAAGAAAATTTGTATTCTGAAATAGGAAATAAATTTTAACTAAAAAAAAAATTGAAATCAAATTTGGAAAGATGTACAGTTAGACCCGTTTGATGGCCATTATTATTTTGACTATTGATTTTTGAAGAATTTATAGTTAATAATTTTGAGAAATTAATAAGATAATGCTTTCTAGAAAAGCCTTATATCTATGTGGTCACATTCACATCATATAATTAATGATTTGCTAAAATTTCAAATATAATCGACTATGATATTTTACTAAATTATGACTACTTAATTTTTTTTTTCTTGAAATTTAAATCTAGCTACGTGGAAGCTCCAAAGCTATTGTATCATCTTCAACTTCATCACCAACATGATATGCAGTGATGTTAGCAACTTTAAACCACTGAACTCGCATCATTTTTGTTAAGATAATCCAAAAGGTAATTTACATTCTTTCGATAACAGTAATTTAATTTTTTTTATTATTGCCTGAAGTTCATGAATGCATTCTTCATCTAAGGACTTATTTAAATTTTTTTAGTCAACAAAAAGGAATTTTGCAATGACTACAAAATATCAAGTCAATTATAGCTTGCGAAAAATGCTATCAATCACATTCTATAGCATTTTCGAAAATGTTATTGTAAGTGTCGTTATTAAAAGCCGTTCATTTATTATAACATTTCATAAATGCTATTATAAAGTGTTATAAAAAAAATTTCCATAGCATTTTATTATCGTCACACTTTTAGTATGTATAGCATTCTTTTCGTGCAATCTTTTTTAAATTTGACAGCAATGTTTTTTCGTTATAATTTTAGATTTAATAGCATTCTTTAATCGTCATGATTACATCTTCAATAACATTATTTTTCCATCATAGTTTTTAATATTTATAGCATTTTTTGAATATAATGTATCATTTTTATAGCATTTTTTTATTGTAAATTCTAAAACATTCATCGATATTGTCATGTAAAAATACACAAGTGTGGCTATTCAATAAATAAATCTAATTATGTTTTTTCTTCATATCAAATATTAATGGCAAGATATGCTTGAAAGGCAATAAACAAAATTAAATTAAAACCATTTCATTCTAGTTCTTCAAAAGGAAATTTCTTGAACTCTTGCAACATGTTTGGAGAAAACATCCGTCAAACCAGTAATACATTAAATCTGAAAATTAACAAAGTAATACAACTTATTAGATTGTAAAAATATTGCAATATAAAAAATTTAAAAACTCTAATTAATGACCAAAGATATACAACTTTATTTTGATGCACAAAGGTCTTTGGTTCAAATTTCACAATTATGGGTGCTTGTACAATTACAGGCTCAATGGTCAACATACGCGTGAAAGACGTGTTGAGATATAAGTATAAATGAATAAATTCATCTCTTTCTAATAACATAAAATATTTAGACGAGGTGATTCAACAATTGTGATGCATACAAAACTTGCAAAAATTCATTCTGCACTAGGATGGACCAAATAGAAGTCATGGGCGGAACCGAGGGGGGGTCCAGGGGCCACGTCCCCACCAACTTTTGAGAATATTTTTTTTCTTTTTTCTTTTTTTGTTACAAAATCATGTTTGGTATCAATTGAAATCTACATTTTAATTTAAATCAAAATTAGCAATTAATTTTAATAACATTTTTCACGAAATCCATAACTGTTTTAATTTTTATCAAAATTTTCAATTTTGATTTTAATCTCCATCAAACAGGAGCAAAATCATAATAAATTTAAATTATGATAACATGATAATTTTAAAAAATTTGTGACGATCGTACGATAATCGAATCAACAAATTGCTTATGTCATCTCAAAACTTATTTCGAGAACTACATTATGGCCATATCGAATAGTCCAAACAAATATCGAAAATAGTTAAAAATACGTTAAACGTGAGACTTATAGAAATACATCTAACTTGCACTTTTTTTTATAAAAATTCAATTATTTCACTAACATTTATTATTTTTACGATACAAATTCCTCAATGTAATTTTCATCATTTTATTAGGAAATTTTATATAGAATATGACATCAAAGTTTTTTTGAAATTTTACATCCAAAAAAGTAAATTTTCGGATGCAAAATTACTTGGGCTATGATTTTTTTGGACGCAAATTTTCGATTGTAAAATCTCACAACTTCTTTACGAGTTCGATTGTGCCCTCCCAAAATTTAAACTTCGGCGTCCACCCCTGTATAGAATATGAACATAAGTTGATTTTGATCCATCAAAGTAGAAAATTATAATAATTCTAGTGTATAGTGAAATAGCTCGCATTCTTAGCTTTCTGAATTCAAATGAAAATTCATGATGCGAGAGCCCGAGGGGTCTTAAGGATAGACAGATGGATACATATAAGACAGATAGTGATTGGAATATGTTTCTAGATTAATGTTCAGATTTTCTTACCATTGTAGACGCAAAGCTAGCATCTGAATCACTAAATGAGGTGGTTCTGTAATAACAAAACATCAAATCACAAGCTTAATAGGTTAAGTCGAATATAACGTTATCATGTATATCTCTCACTTGTCAATTTATGAGTTAATATAGGAAAAGACTGATTGGCCCGGTTACACTTGGAAATCATTAAAAGAAAATTGAGAAGAACTTTGTCGGCCTCAAAGAGATATAACAAACAACCAATTCAATTCCGTAGAAGGTCAAGCAAGACTTGGAAATTGGGTAGTAAGATCTCATAGAACCAAAGTGATGAGTACATCATCGAGATCGAGATTTATTTTTTATTGTCATTGGACTTATTATTTATATTGTTTATTATTTGGGCTTGTAAGCGGGTTGACCCAAACCCTTCAAGTTAGGTTTTTTTTATTTATTTTTTATTTTTGCTATTTATTGAAATTTCATTGTAGTTGAATTAATTATTGATTTGAGTAAAATTACAGGTAGCCACGTTTTTGTTTCCTTCCTTTGTCCCGTTTCTTCTTCTTGTTCTTCTTATCTCTTTGTTGTCGAAATTAATTTCCCATTGATTCTACATCAAAGTTGTACAGAGCTAAAACCTAGAATCATTCATCAAGGTGCTGCTTAAATTTGCATACTGGAACACCTGTAGAAAAACCAAACTGGGAATTATTGATGTCTTTATCCACCAATAAACCTTACTGTTTTTACCATCTTTTGTCATATTCCCAAATTGCTAGACTCAGCCCGCAACTCCAACTACTTCCCAGTTCGACGTCGCCTTCCCAAAATCTGTTTAAATATACAACCATCGCCTCACGCACAAAAACCCAGCCTCACAGCCGCTGGCTACCACTTCTGCATTCACCGATTCACCAGCAACTCACAAATTAATCACCAAAGCCGAAACCTCAACCACAAAAGCCGGAACCTCAAATCACCACCAACCCCAAACTCGCCGCCCGACAGTGACCTAGAAATTTCACCGACTGCATCTAATCGACGACCCATGAAATTGACTCACCTCACCGGCGGCACCTAACTCGTCAGGCCCTTGCAGTACCAAAAGGAAACGAACACTACCTAAGGCAATGACGAGCAAATGAAGCCGACACTAGCATCCTATTTGGGCCTCAGTTTTTATTATCACTGTAATATATTTTTAGTTTTATAAAAAGTGTTAAAAAAAGTCTGGTTTGGTATTTTTGTTGGGCCTCAATGTGGCCTTGAATAGTGGGTAGCTTTATGAGGAAATTACAAAAAACCAGTCTTTAAAGATTAATTTTCAAAAATGGAAGTTTAATTATTCAAAAATCAGATAATAATTTTATATTTTAATAAATGTATTAATATTAAAACCCTAACTGACTTTCTTCCCTCTTAACTTTCCATCGTCTCTCTATATGTCCTCTCCATTTGAGCAGTGTATGGCGCTGCAGTCCGTCGAAAAATTGGGTTAACGGCATCGCCCTCGTCGCTCTATAGCGGCATCGTCGCTGCTGTGCTGCGCCCTCGTAGCCGGCGATGTGAGCCTCGACAGCGACATCGCCTTTTTTTCTTTTCTGCATGTGTTTTCTGGTTGGCATGGTAATGACGGTGGTGCGGTGGTTTGGGGATTTTCTGCACCGTAATTGGAAGAAATCCCTGATTTTAGCAGGCAGTGGTAATGGGTTTGGGATTTTTTTTTTTTAACTCGTCAGGCCCTTGCAGTACCCAAAGGAAACGAACACTACCTAAGGCAATGACGAGCAAATGAAGCCGACACTAGCATCCTATTTGGGCCTCAGTTTTTATTATCACTGTAATATATTTTTAGTTTTATAAAAAGTATTAAAAAAAGTCTGGTTTGGTATTTTTGTGGGGCCTCAATGTGGCCTTGAATAGTGGGTAGCTTTATGAGGAAATTACAAAAAATCAGGTCTTTAAAGATTAATTTTCAAAAATTAGGTTGGAAGTTTAATTATTCAAAATTCAGATAATAATTTTATATTTTAATAAATATATGAATATTAAAACCCTAACCGACTTTCTTCCCTCTAACTTTCCATCGTCTCTCTCTATATGTCCTCTCCATGTGAGCAGTGTATGGCGCTGCAGTTCGTCGAAAAATTGGGTTAACGGCATCGCCCTCGTCGCTCTATAGCGGCATCGTCGCTGCTGTGATGCGCCCTCGTAGCCAGCGATGTGAGCCTCGACAGCGACATCGCCTTTTTTTCTCTTTTGCATCTGTTTTCGGTTGGTATGGTAATGACAGTGGTGCGGTGGTTTGGGGATTTTCTGCACCGTGGTTGGAAGAAATCCCTGATTTTAGCAGGCAGTGGTAATGGGTTTGGGATTTTTTTTTTGTTGGATCTGGTGGTGGTGTTGTGGTGGTGNGTGGTGCGGTGGTTTGGGGATTTTCTGCACCGTAATTGGAAGAAATCCCTGATTTTAGCAGGCAGTGGTAATGGGTTTGGGATTTTTTTTTTTGTTGGATCTGGTGGTGGTGTTGTGGTGGTGGTGGTGCGATGTAGTGGTAATGTCTGTGGTGGTGTTGGTGGCGACGGGGTAGGAGGTGGTGGCAGGTTTGTGGTGGGTGGTGGTTGTGGTGTGATGATGTCCTTGTTGTTGTTGGCGACTGGGATGGAGGTAGTGACGGGTTTAAGATTTTTTTTGTTGGATCTGGTGTGACGGTTTTGTTGGTAGTGATGTTATGGTGTTGGTGTTGGTGGTGGTGATGTTGTAGTGGTAGCGACGATTATGGGGTTCACGGTGGATCTGGTGGTGGTTGTTGGTGGCTGGAAATCTGATAGAGTTGATTGTCATGATTATTGTTAGCGGTTGATAGAATTTTGTGGCGGCGATTTTGTTGGTGGTGACGTTGTAGTGTTGGTGGTTGTGGTGGTGCTGTGTAGGCGGTGATAGAGGTGGCGACGACGATAATGTAGGTGGTGGTCGTATGTGATCCACTATTTGACCTGTGACCAACTATTTAGTTACCCGTGACCTTAAAATTTGATAATTTGTGATCAACAATTTGAAAATATGTGTCTGATTGATAAATTGTAACTTATAATTTTTTTTATCTGTGACATTAAAATTTGATATGTGGCCAACAAAATTAAAAATATATGGTTGATTGATAAACTGTGACTTGTAATTTTTTAATATCTGTGACCTATAAAATTCTTGATTTTGTGTCCTCGAATTAATTTGTGACCAATTAATTATTTAATACGTGATCAATAAATAAGTTGTGACCTATAATTATGTACATGTGACCATTAATTATATAATTGTGATTTTATTATATTTTATTAATAAAATATATTTAATTATAAATAAATATCTGATTTTTGCATGATAAACTGTGACTTGTAATTTTTTAATATCTGTGACCTATAAAATTCTTGATTTTGTGTCCTCGAATTAATTTGTGACCAATTAATTATTTAATACGTGATCAATAAATAAGTTGTGACCTATAATTATGTACATGTGACCATTGATTGTATAATTGTGATTTTATAATATTTAATTAATAAAATATATTTAATAAATAAATACATGATTTTTGCATTAATTAAACTTAAAATCTGATTTTTGAATTGTGCATGGTTAATGTCTTATTTGTGAATTTTTCCCTAGCTTTATTGGTACTTTGGGTTTGGGCCCATATTTTTGTAATTTGTTTTAAGTTTAAAAAAAAAGGAAAAAAAAAAGAAAGGAAAAAAAAGTATTTTCTAACATTCTTTTTGTAGGTACCTCTTTAACCTGTCGGTTAGTTCAGTTACTTCAATGACCAAAACGGGGGGGCTACTGTGGCGTATTTTCTAACCTCTTGTGACGTTCAAATCAATCGGGTGAGATTCTCAAATATTCAATCAAAAGAGTCAACATTCGTTTACGTTTTGTTAGTTATTTTGATTCATTATTTTCGAATCAAATTCAAAATTTTGATTATTCTGACTATTTTGGGTTCGATTTCAATCTAATCATGTGTTTCGTAGTTCTTCGCTACATTGGTTCACATCAGTTGGTATTAGAGTTTAGGCTCCAAAATCAAAGTTATATCTTTTTTATTTTTTTTCGTTTGAGTATTTCTATTTCTAGCGTTCTACGTGATCTTTTTTTTTTTTTAAGTCTTTGATCCTTAATTTTCGGGTTAAAAATCCAAAAGTTATTTTTGTGCTCGTTTTGTGTCCAAATCAACGTCCGTTCCGAGTAAAAAAGAAATTCAAAAATTCAAAAAATTATGTAAAAAGTAAAATAAAAAATAAAGTATATTTGTTATTATTTGTCTCGAAAATTACAGGTCAATTATATCTTCTATTGTATAAAATTCAAGAATCATTTTTTTGAATTCAAATTTCATTCCAATCATCATCCAATTCAATTCATTTTCTTTTTTGAGTCTTCAAAATTTTCAAACATCTCACTCAAAACTCATTTTGAATTTTACGAGAATAATCATTGGTTGAGTTAGAACTTGTCCTTTGAATCACTTTGGCGGAAGCATTGAGTGAAAAAAAGGTAGAGTTGTGAAATCAATAGAGGGAAAAGCCGAATTGAGTGATACATGAACACACATTTGTGAGGCAGAAATAAATTTTAGAATTTAGGATGTCTGAGGGATGGATCAACACGAGGCCGTCGAAACAACAATCAAACTAACATGTCGGATGAGATGATACGTATGTTTGAACGGTTATTTGAAGTTGTGCGGTATAACGCCCCAAATTTTATTGACTTAAATTTTGAGGTGTTAACGATATCATTTCATAATCATACTTGAAGCAAAAATATTAATTGAAAATTTAAACCCTTAATTTATTTGAACCTTCCTAAATTGAATTAAATAAACATAGATTCCGAAATTTAGAACATTTAACAAAAACAAAGAAAAACATAAAATATCATAAAAAAATTTACTGTGGAATGTTTTCCTGAAAATTTTACTTGGCAACCCGCGCACCGTTTAGCCACTATCCACGTTGACTGATCTAACCTGAAATGTTAAAACTTAAAGGAATAAGTAATTTAAATTCAGTAGGATACGTGCGCCCAAAACAATATAATAAACTTTTAAACATTAATTTATAACATTCTATACCACCATTCATCTAGGGCAGCCAGAGATCAATTGAATGCCCTAACACATTTCTATGCAAACAATTGAGAAAACCCGAATGAAATCTCACATTTCATTTCATTTCATTAGGACTCGTATGTCAATTAGCATTTCATGAAATTAATTACGTAAAAAAAAAAATTATAATATTGTAAGAACGGATTAACTTGCTCATAGTATCCTACCTTATAAGATCAAATGGGTTCTTGAAAAAAAGTATACTTTACACGTTCCAAAACTTTTCTCAACTTGGTTGCTGACTTTAAAGGTGAAAGGAACGAATGAGCTAATATGAGGAAAATAAAAGTAATTCATCACTGAACTTTGTGTCTCTGTTTATAGTAATCAAATGAAGAGTCCTAATGCATGTAAACAATTATTGGGATTGGAGTGTATCCCCAAAAGCTAATAATCGAAACAGTATCTAACCATAAGATAAATTTGTTTTCAATTGTATAGGATTAGGATAAATATCATATTTTATTACTTTGCAAGGTATATAAACACACGTGCACTTACAGTGAATGGAATATATGATGTGATTAATCCCAATTAAATTACCATTATCCATGCATACACACATTTGGAAAAGTTGGATTCTTAATTGCATCACATATAAGGCTTAATTTATTTTAATAGAGACAAACCATTTAAATAAATAATCAAACTCCCTCCTTTTTTTTTTCCCTACAAAGTAGTCTTTATCTAATTAGTAAAAGTTAATCCTATTTAAAACAAACGGTCATATCTAGGAAGAAATTCAATTGTATAATTGCATGGTGATAAACCCAATTAGTTTAAGATAAACTGAATATATTTATATCATCAACTTTCAAAATATACTAGTCGAATTGAATAACATAATTGAATTTGGATAATTATAATTAATAGTAACCATGTTTATAACTATTTTACTTTTCCCAAAAACTGTAATACACACACACACACACCGGATAAAACTAAATTGGATGTTAGTTAATCTAAATTTTGTATTAGAATTTAACATAGTTAATACCTTTTTAAAGTAAAGATAATTGTGATAATTATTTTCCTAATTATCTTAAAAGATACATTTTTGCACAATAAACTAATACATATTAATCATGTTTCTTTGAATTGAAATAACTTGAGCTTAACTCATATAAACTTACATTTTCTCGAGCCAAATTTACGTTATTTAATGCGAGATACAAAAGGAGCTCAATGTTGATATAATTTTTCATTCTCCTACAATACTTGAATATTTAGCCAAAACTAAATAAAATAAATGGACCAGACAATCATACTATCCTATGAATTTTAGTATGGTTAACAAGACTAAGATGTAAAAGGATTTCGATTTTCTAAAAGATAAATGATAACTTAATAAATTAAGTCTCTATCAAATCATCATTATTTCATTTCCTATTGTGTTGCCAGGAAATGATGAGCTGATTATGGATAAGAAGTTATGGCAATAGGGAGGTGCTAACGTCTTTCCCTCCAAGTGTTACTAGTTGATTGGGGGGATTAGATGGTTTGATAGTGTGGAATGAGTCTATAATCATTATGTCTCTTAGAATTACAGCGGTCATAGGTGCGAGATGACCTTAGTGATCTGATCTGAATTTTATATGAGCTAGGTACTCATAATACACAGGTTTTGAATTAGGTCGGACTTCGGGGGCCAACAAGCATAAACTTCATCATAAAATGATATCAAAATAAAATAAATAAGCATAGTTCCTTATGTGCCTAACCCCAAATAGCATAAGGTAAAGTAGTATCTTTGGACTCCATGCTATTTTTTATATGAATGAATAGATAACGATTTTGGTAAATATATCTATACATTACTTTATAGGTGGATTTATCTTATAATTTACTTTATAGGCACGATGATCATGTAAGGTGTCCGAGGTGCATCCCTACGCAAAAATATAATTAGTCGTGACAAAATCAAATTTATGAATTA
>CAIGRP010072439.1:0-24319 GCA_903798385.1 Fraxinus cuspidata | reverse complement strand
TCGTGTTGTGGGGAATTTTATACTTATCTGTATTATTTTGAAAAATTTTAGGACTATGATTGCAATTAGTTGTTTATTTTTTTCTTTTCTTTTCTTTTTGTTTCATTTGAATAGAATGGTAAAATCGTCATTTTATTGAAAAATGTTGAAAATGGACCTTTTGCGCAATGAAAAATTGAAGGTAAGGGTGAAAATGCCAAAAAATGAAAGGTATTGACGTTTTGTACAATGACATTGAAATGTAAGAACGTTTTGTGCTATTTACCCAATTTTAAAAAAATAAAATGTCAATGTTGAATCAATATAAGTAAAAAATAAGCACTTTATGCCTTCTCAGACACAGCCAGATTCTTGCTGGTCTTTAGTCTTTTCATAACAGACATTGCTACATAATTTCCTCTAATTATGTAAGCAGAGGACATTCTCAGTGCTTTCATGTCACCCTGCATGAATATGAATTAGATTTCTCAACTGTCTTGAGCCAAAGGGAAACCCGGCTGCCAGGGACCTGGGCCCCAATAATTTAAGACCTCGCTGGATGCCACGGGCAGGCCACCTGAAAACAAGTTGTCCGGAATTTGATTACAATATGATCGTGCTTGGACATGTGTCGTCCAATCTAAGATCGTAAATTCACATTCGGTTGTAAAAAGAATAGGCAGAGACGATGCCAATCAAGAAACATCATGCTGTTTTTGCTGTAAGAATCTAAAATATATAAATGGAAAAGGCCGCTGCTTCAACTTAAAATCTTGATTAAGTGGTGTTTAGATGAAAATTATGAAAATAGCTAATGGCCAATGCCAATTAAGTGATAAGTTATAATTATACTAAAAAAAGCAAAGTGGGTGTAGTTTAAACAAGAAAAAGAACCCACTTTTAGTAGTCTTAAAGGATCAGAGGATGATCATTATGAAATTTTTCAATATTGTTTGAATAATAATGTGTAACAGAGAGATGCATGTGCATAGACTAATTTTAATAATGTTCACTTATAATTCAAGCGGATGATGCCCTAAAATTTCTGCGACAATATGGGGTCGTACCCTTTTCTTTTGTTTCACTTCACGTTCTGATAAATTTATTACTTACTCTTGAAGGGAGTCGCTATTTTTAAGATTACCCTATTATTCTTTTCCGTTTAATCTCTATAGAGATATAAGCATTTTGAGGAGTGTTTATAAATAGTTTTAAAAATATAAATGAGTAGTGAATAAATGAATAATATGTTTGAATCCTTCGAAATATGAACAATTTATAAAATTAACCAAACGTAGGCTAAGAAACCCTCAATTTGGATACAAGCCAAGGAACTTTCGAAGAGTCTTGACAAACTATTTCAAACGAGAATCAACATTGCTGAACTATGAAATGCTTGGGTGGAAAAAGAGGTTCTTTACTCAATTTGGGTTGACTAAATCCACAATGACATAAAAGTATTAAAGAGAAATAAAGCAAAAATCTTGTTATTGTACTGTTGAGTACAATTTAATCATGCATATCAAGCTCGCATTAAATGTATATCATACAGTGTTCATAATGGATGAACAAGCTCCACAAGGGGGCAAAAATACACGTTTAGTGTCTAAAAGCTCCTATAGATACTGCTTCGTAAGTGAAGACCAAACACCAAGTCGAAGAGGGTAAAAGAAAACATTTTGCTGTCAAAATTTCATAAATAAGTCGAATGCATGTTTTTGTGAATCGCGGCCTTACAAGACTTTGATTTTCTGGCACTTGATGTTCCTCTCAAAACTCTTCAAGATCTACAGTGGGAATGGAACGAACTTATGCCCGTGAAGGGCGAGTAAAAAATTTCTTGAGACAAGCCAATCTGTGTAGAGTTATTCCCACTCAATAGTTGCTGGAGGCTTTGATGTAATGTCTAGAAGAACCCGATTCACTCCTTGAACTTCATTGCAAATCCTTGTCGATAGATCAGCCAGAAACTTGTAATCAAAATAGTACCTAAAAGTTTTCAATTGCAGAGAAAAAACAAAAGCAAGCAAAAAGATCCTTTAGAAAAGAGCAACTAGAATCAATCACAACGAAAAATTGTATTCATAGACATAGTTATCAAGTACATTATAGTATAGTAAGTAAACTTTGCATGAAGCAATCTAGAGCTGATAACAAAAAATATAACAAAATGTGCAAGAAGATTAAATACCAATCCGCAGTCATTCCATCGTGACTGGTGACGGCCCTAAGTGCGATGGCATAAGAATGTGTTCTTTGATCTCCTTGAACTCCAACAGTTAATACGGGCATGAATACAGCAAAAGCTTGCCATATAGAATCATAAATCCCAACATCTTTGATTGCCTGAATGAAGATCTCATCCGCCTGATATGTGCAGCACCGTGAATAAAAAAAGATATTAAGTTGCTGAATATGAGCATTGCTTATATTTTAAGAAACCAGTACTCATATACCTTACGTAGAATGTCCAAGCGGTTCCCTTCTGTGACATCACCAGGCACCCGTACTGCAAGGCCAGGCCCAGGGAAGGGGTGGCGCTTTAAGAAGGAAACTGGAACCCCCATAATTCTTCCAAGTTCACGAACCTTCAAACAATTGCAAAAGGACCCGAAAACAGAATTAAAGAATATAATTTGGGGCAAAGAACTTGTAACATGTAAGAGTTTCCAAAACTTAAAAAGAAGTTAAACTTATACCTCGTCCTTAAATAAAAGTTTAAGCGGCTCAATGAGCTTCAATTTCATGTCCTTGGGAAGCCCTCCAACATTATGATGACTCTTGATGGTGTGGGAGTGAGTCCTCCCACTTCCAGGTGGTGGGCAAGATTCGATTACATCAGGATACAAGGTTCCTTGGACCAAATATGCAGGTTTCTTTCCTAACTTTTTCTCCAAATCTTGAGCAAAAGCATCAAAGATGCATATAAATTCATTCCCGATTACTTTCCTTTTCTTTTCGGGTTCTGTTACACCTTTAAGCTTGCTAAGAAATTGATCTGTAGCATCAATGCAAGTAACAGGTAAATGAAGGTCCTTATCAAAGGTTTCCATCACTCGCTCTCTCTCCTTATACCTACAAAAAACAAAGTGAAAATTCAAATATCAATGAGTAGAACGCTTGAGTAAATTGAGCAAGTCAATTCATCAATTTCTGAAATAATAGAGGAACACTTTTAGAAGGTTCATTTCACTATGATAAAAGTGGATGTTTTCTAACCTTAATAAACCATTGTCAACGAAAGCACAGTGAAGCCTATCTCCAATAGCCTTGTAAACAAGAGTAGCTGCCACTGTGGAGTCGACACCCCCAGATAATGCACAGATGACATAATCGTCAGGTCCAACTGTCTCTTTAATAACTTTCAGTTCTTCCTCAAGAATATCTTCCATCCTCCAGCCAGCAGTTACTCCACAAATATCAAAGAGGAAGTATCTCAATGTTTCCATTCCTTCAGGGGAATGTGTTACCTGCAACAGATCCATAAGATCATCAACAAGAATCAAACATCTAAAGCCTCTGCAATGATTACAGATAAGTAATGTTTTAGACTTTTATTATACTGAATTTAGTTATATGCAATGACTATAAATTAATGTTACTTTGCACTTGTTGATTGCTAGAAAAACAGTCAAATGCACAAATTAATTCTGCTGTTGTGATAGAATTCCAATGTAACTCAGCATAATTTGTATGGATTTCTATTAAAATAGAGTAAGTTGTATAGGCTGAAACAAACAAAGCTTAGTTGGCTTAAATTTGCATGTAGAAGAGGGTCATCAAAACATGATATTTAGAACAGTTTCAATTAATAATGTTAATAGGCTGTACTAAAATTTCAACACTCAATACATGATACCCTTTTTCTTGATTGAAAAGTAAGATAAGGTAATACGTATTGTCAAACATAGCAGAATCAATTAGGAATTATTCCGCAGTTTTACCAATGCGGAGGTCAATCCGAGTACAGTATTTTGAAGACTAACAGACACAATAATAGCACGTCTTCCATTCATTACTTTCTATGCTCAAGTCTATATATACATGCGTGAAAATCCATTCTTCTATTTGATGAAGATTAACCAAGAAACTAGCAACTAAGAATTACAGAGAAAAGAGGACATGAATAATCACTGATATAATAATTGCCTAGACTTAAAGAATGTTACTGTTAAATTATAAAAAAAAATTAATGAGACTGACAAACAAGGTAAACTAGGACTGCCCCAGCCAAAACAAAATCGCTCCTCATTTTCCTTGGAAACCATTCACCACCACGCTTCTGCTAATTACAGACTTAAATTTCACACGTACCAATCAAAGTTCTATATTTCAAATCAATATTCCAGGATTTTACTTCAATCCACAAACTCATACCACAAAAATTAAAGTCACAAGATTAAAACAAACATCTTTCTATGCATCATTAGAAAAATAATCAATTTTTATAAATAGCCATAAAAGGACCAATGATCAGCCAAATTGTACCTCGGGATGGTACTGCAAACCATATAACCTCTTTTCACGATTCTCCACTGCAGCCACAGACCCCTGCTTGCTCCTTGCCACGACCTCAAACCCCTCCGGCAACTTCACGGCCTCGTCACCGTGACTCATCCACACACTCTGCCTATCCCCAACCTTCCTATTTCCAAACAACCCACGAGCCTTCTCTACCTCAATTTCCATCCTCCCATACTCCTGCTTCTCCCCAACCCTCACCTCACCCCCCGTTTTCTGCACTATCAACTGCAGACCATAGCATATCCCCAAAACATGAACTTTATTGGACTCAATATACTCCATGAACCCAGATGGAAAACAAGGCGCGTCCAGCGCGTGCACGCTGTGCGGCCCACCAGAGAGAATAATTACACGCGGGTTTAGGTCAGCTATGGATTTGAGTGAGGATGTGCCATTGATGCAGAGCGAGAAGACATTGAGGGCCCGAATTCTTCGGGTTATGAGATGGGTGTACTGGGACCCGAAATCTAGTATCAATACTAGGTTTGATTTCACATCTTGAGGGTCCATTCCGGAGTTTTTGGGTACGAGGTTTGCAGAGACAAGATGGAGGATGATTACAGTGAGGGAGGGGCAGGTTTATCAAGAAGAGAAGTGGCTAGGGTTTTAGCGAAAGGGGGAAGTAGATTTGTGTTTCGGTCAGTTATTTTGGAAAAATGTGTTTTGAAATAATAAATTGATTAAAAATGTGTAATTGAAAAAGAAAGAAAAGTTTTTGATATAATGTAAAATATTATTTTACTAAAAAATGTGTAATTGAAAATGAGTAAAAAAATGAAAATAAAAATTTTAATGTGACTCAAACATAGCCTAAAATATCCAACTTTATAAAATTGTGTGATTTTTAATAAATCTTAAAAAATACACTCTTATAGTAAATAAAATTTACCTAAGTCTTATTTATTTCCATAATAAAAGCAAATTTAATTTTCTTAAAATTTTATCTATTTTCTTCCAAAAAATTTTATAATTTGAAAGTTAAATTTTATTTAGAAGTTTATTCTTTGGGTAATTACTATTAGAACAAAAAAATATCCCTATCATTTGCATGTTTTGCGCAAATCATCTATATTCCTTTTATTTTCGTGCAATACACCCTATCAAACAAACAAAATAAGGTAATTTACAAGGAAAAAATAAAGAAATAAAGATAAAATTTAGACATGTTTGATAATTTACTAAAGAGTAAGGTTATTTAGCAACTATGGTTCTAAAACATCGGTTTGGATAGAAAAATACAATATGTCCAATATAATAAGCAAAAATATGACATTCATCCAATTAAACTTATTACATTCTTCCATCAAGATGGTTCTAACACCAATAACATTATTCTTACTAAATGAATGAGGTGATTCAACATAGTTTCATAACATTCAAAAGTCATCGACTCAAGTTTAAATGTCTCATTTATGAAAATTGTGCACAAAGTCCAACTTGTATCCACATTGGTGCATTGAAGGTAAAATTTAAACAAATAAATAAGTCTTTTTGCTAGCTAAGCTTTTTAGTTGGGTGGTTTATTAAAAGAGCAATAATATAGTGGTATCAAGGGCAGACAATTCAACCCCGGAGCAACACATCCCCCCGATAAATGGTTCAATAGGTTTTATTTATAAAATACTAGTAAATTGTAACTTTTTTTGGTAAATATTTCACAAAGTTTTGGCTTGGCAATAAGAATAATTTAATCATGTTAAGCACATTAAAGTCCAATTTTTCTTGCAACAATTACAAATTGTCTCTATTTTTAGATTTCAATCTGTCTATCATATTACCACCAAAATACCGTAATGAAAAATATTTAATCGAGATGCACATAGAAGACCATGAATAGGAAATATTTGTCCTGCGAATAGATTTTGGACACGTGTACTTGTAGTAATATATTTTGCAAAAAATGTATCTTTACACCCTTTCTGAGTGAATTTTACTTAGGGTGAAAACGTGAGAAATAATAAAATGAGCTTATTAATGAAATTCACTAGATAACGAAAAATTGAAATATTATTATTTAAAAAAATGGTTGTAGAGTTTTCAAACCCTTAACATATATTTAAAGTATCAAAGCGGGACCTTAGTTCGATAAACAAATCCGAATAGAACTAAAAAACTGCAAAAATGATGAAAATACTCTTAAATTAACTCAAAACAGAAAAATGTTAAAACAAACCCCTAAACGGTGGAATTTTACACTGAAAATTATATATAACTGAAAAAACACTTTCGAATGGTACTTACTCCCGTAAATTTGACACTCGAATTGAAAGTTACGTGCATTTTCATATACCTTTCTTGTTATTTTTCCTTTTTCTATCTGGTTTATGATTTTTCTCTTCTAACAGTACCGCATTAGACTTGGTCCTCAAACTAATGAGTCGAGAATTTCGCCCATTCGAGATATGATATTTTGTCATCTCTAATCGTATTGCCCCTTCTCCACTCATTACTTCTCTAGCCCCACTCTCGCGTCACTTGTCCCCATATTATGGTTCATTGTTGTACTGATATGACAGTCATATTTAGTTCAACTAAAAAATCATATATTAATTAGATTTTGATAAAAGTTGATAAAATATATTGTTGAAGAGTTGATAAAAAATATGGATATCACGAAATGTATAGTTGAGAATAAGTTCGATGAAAAATGAATTTTAGAAAATGGGGGTCGACGGGAAACTAAGTGTCAAATTTGATTGGATTGATGTTGAATTTGACGTGAAAAGATCGATTTGGACAACATTCAACTAGTTCAAAGGAAAACGGCATTTACAATAGATATTTTAAAGTAGTTTACATTAACTTTGAACCCAAAAAAAAAAAAAACTTAAGAAGCAAACCTATTTTTTGATATGTATATTCTAGCAAGCTCATTTAAAAAACATTGCCCTGTTTTAGTCAAGAAAAAACGCGAAAATTTTAAACAAGATAGTTTGCAAATTAACTTTTTAAAACTTACTGACATCCATGTCCCCAACATACCATTTGTTGCACTCATGTTCAAGTTGTGGTATCTCTCCGCATTTGATCAAAAATTTTATCTGAACGGTAAACGACCACGTGATACTCAGGTAATGTTGGACTGAAAGGGTAAACTTGTCAAAAAATATTTTCTGTTGCGCAATGGCTCAAAGATAAAGCAAAGACCAAAGTCCAATAGGCCCAAAGGCCAAAGAGCTCAAAGGTAAAACAGGAACGAAGCCCATGTTGCTGAGGACCATTGTCGAAGCCTTAAGGGCTACCTACGACCATTACTGAAGCCCATACATGCTTCCAAGGTATTATATTCTAAAGCCCACTACATTTTCGAGGCCCCCATGTTACCGAAGCCATGAGGGCTACCTACGACCATTATCGAAGCCCATACATGCTTCCGAGGTATTATATTCTAAAGCCCACTGCATTTCCGAGGCCCCATGAAGATAGAAATTTGAAGCACTTCTAGTTCAAACCAAGGCTCCTAAGTCCATACCTCAAAAAACGAGGCTCAATGATGTATAATTTGAGGCTAAACATGACCAATGTGACCTACATCTGAAAATCTCTACCCATGATCTTCTTGAAATGATTGATTGGACAAATGTAATGAATGAAAATGTTAGTCATGTCAACACAAGGTATGGAGTGGCTGTCCTTTGCAGAAGCATTTAAGGCGCCCCATAGCTAAAAACAATCCAAAATGATGCCTATGAAATGATGTGCTAGTCAAGGGGATGAGACTACATGTCCTCCGTTCAACGGTAATTATTGCAAATGTAATACCATAAATAAATCCTCTTAGTATTTTAGAGGGGGTTGGAGAAGAGAGAGAGAGAATGGGGAAGAAACATATATATTTTCTCACTTTTTGATATTATAATTTGGAAGAAGAACATTATTCAATGTCTGAATTTATTCAGTTTCTCATTTAATCGTTCATTATCACATCATTTTGTTTTTGTAATTGTCGGATCCTTAACATATTTGTCTCGTGTTAAAAGGTTCTCCCACATTTTAATTTAACATCTTCGACTAGCAACACGTCATCACGTGTCGAAATTAGCTTGGCATAACATGAGTGGGCTCGGTATTTGCTGACACCTTTTTTGTGGTCAACAAATTGGCATCGTCTGTGGGAAATCCTACTAAAACCACGAACATCTCCATAGAAAAAGTTTGCTATGAATGATTTCCTTTAGAAGAGGATTTGTTCTTAAAACAGTACAAAAGGAAGGCCCAAAGGTCTAGGATGACATCTTTTGAAAGAAGATGAGCTCGGACCATGTAAACCCCCCGGAAAGGTGAGAAGTAATCCCACTGAAAAGGTTCCGCCGTGGTCACCCCAGCTGTCCGGTGGCAACTCTACCATCATTACAGGCGCGAGGGAATGAGGAACTTTTCACACAAATGTAAGATCGAAGAGGTCCACCTATTCCTCTTTATGCACCACATTATCCTCAAGAGGATGAGACTCAAAGTCAAAGGGTCTCATCCCCTAGGCTAAACCAAGAAGTATCCCCCAATGAAAAGGAAGTAGAGGTAGACTTCTCCTCAAATTGTGCATCCGGCCGACCAAGGCCCAAGCAGACATGGAGGACATCTTCCCTCCTGAATACAAACCCGAGTATATGCCACAAATGTCCGAAAGTGTGTTTGCTAGAACGAACTCTGCAGCTCCCAAGCATAGACCGTTCCAACCACCACTTGAGCCTAGAAATAGACCTCTTCTGCCACCTCTTGAAACTCAACAGTCGAAATAAGGCAGGGATATGCCCCCATGTTACAGCGCCTAGAAATAGGCAACCTGGGAGGGAGAAAGCGAGAAATCAGACATGTCCATCACACCCCCACCAAGATATTAGATCGAGGAGGATGATTCTGACCCCTAAAGATCATGTGACCTAGATGATGATGATGAAAACTTGCCCTTTTCATAGAAATTGAGGAATGCACATGTCCCAAGCTATTATGTGTCACCAAAAATACAAAAGTACAATGGAAGAGGTGACCTAGCCAAACACCTAAATAGTTACAAAATACACATGAGCCTGAGAGACGACTCCCCCTCCGTCAAGTGCAAAGCCTTTCACCTCACCTTGAGTGGAGCGGTCGAGATTTGGTATAGTAGGCTACCCCCAGGAGTATTCGGAGTTGGCCTCAATTTAAGACTACATACTGAAAAGATTTTCCAAAAGCAAAATGGGAGAAGCTCCCATCCAACGTCTTCAGGACATGAGGAAGCAATTTGGAGAAACGCTGAAAAGCTTCCTGGCCCGTTTCACTGACGAAATGACATACTGTGTTCAGGTTACAGACCGAGAAGCATTATCTGCACTGCAATGTGGTTTGAACATGAACACCTTGTTTTGGAAGGATTTGCAAAAGCAGGACCCTACCAAATATGACGCTTTACTTGAAATGATTAGGCGAAAAATCATTAATGAAAAGTTAATTGACCACCGTAATCGAGCCAGCAGGGGTCTCCCACCTCCACAGAGACAACGGGGGAAAGGGCCAACCTCCCACCTAATGGACCATCAATGGAACTAGACTGGAAATGAAATCGCACCCAGCGTCGAGCAATCGCTGGCCACAGCCACACTAAACGTCGTACCCACATTGGCCTATGAAGATGTGGAGCTCGGAACCAACACACAACAGAATGAACCTAGGCAAAAGACCCCTCAAAGAGGAAAAGGTCGGGGGCAGCGCCCCATCCTTAATGACAGGCCAAACAGCCCTCAGTATTGCTCTTACCATCATTCTTACAGTCATGATATATCAGATTGCCGAGAAATTGCCTTATATCAAAGGCAAATGAACGTACAATATAACCAAAGAAATGTTTGCCTCCCTAGAGACACGTCCTCTCCAAGGCAGGATCAGAGGCCCAGGCATGAAGTGGCAACTCGTCGTCGGGAGTCATCTCCAAGGCGGAGAAGGAATCGCGACAAGGAAGGACCCAGGGAAGGGCAGCGACAGCGTAGAAATCCTCCTGTTAATGAAAGAAATGCTCCAATCCATGAGATTGATACTATTATTGGAGGACCTTATGTTGGGGGTGATACGAGAAACTCCTAGACAAACTATGCAAGAGAAGTTACAATCAATCTGATGATGAGCTACATTATGGATAACAATTCACAGGAAAAACCATTGCCCCCCATATCTTTCACCTAGACAGATACTGAAGGGATACACTATCCCCACTATGATGCCCTTGTGGTAAGGGCACTCGTAGCCCGAAATGGGTTAAAACGAATGTTGGTGGATAATGGCATCTATGTCAATATCCTGTTTGGAACCACTTTCGACAAAATGATTGTCGACCACGAAGTAACCCCCATCGCAACCCCCTGTATGGTTTTACTGGAATAGCATCATCCCTTGAGGGAAGATCACCTTTGCCGTGGAGATGGGAGAACCTCCTCAAACAACTTTAAATTTCATGGAATTCCTAGTAGTGAATAGCCGGTCTTCTTATCACGGGGTTATAGGGAGGCATGCTCTGAAAGATTTATGGACAATCACCTCTATTCACCACCTGTATGAAATTTCCCACCGAGCAGGGGATCGCCACTATGAAGGGTGATCAAATGGGAGCTCGGGAATGCTACTTAAACTCAATAAGGAAGGCTAAACTGATGAACTTTGATATGGTGCTTGTAGACGTCCACATGGTAGACATTCAGGAATAGCATCTTAGGCATGAAGATATTTAGATGACAGATACCACCGATCGTCCAACCATGCATGATGAGTTGAATCTGCGCAACATTGAGTCTGAATTCCAGACCGCACCAGTGGAAGAACTCGAAAGTTTCACAGTAGATCCCCAGGATCTAAGCAAAACATTATAAGTGGGAAAGAACCTGCCACCTGGGACCAAAGAGGAGCTAAAATAATTTCTATGCAAAAACCTTGATGTTTTTGCTTGAAGGCATAAGGATATGACAGGCATTGAACCAAGGTCAGTTGTCACCACCTGAAGATTGATCCAAGGATGAACCCGCACAAACAAAAAAGGCGAGCCCTCAACCTGGAAAGATATGAGGCCTTTAAGAAGGAAGTGCAGAAGTTGATCCAGAACATATTTATCCGAAAGACAGTCTACCCCCGATGGGCCTCCAACCCGGTAATAGTAAAGAAACATAATGATAAATGGAAGGTGATCATTGATTTTTCAAATTTGAATCAGGCCTTCTCGAAGGACAGTTTTCCCCTCCTAATAATTGACCAACTTGTGGATTCTACCGTGGACATGAGCTCTTAAGCTTCATGAATGCTTATTCGGGCTACAATAAAATTCCCATGTACTCAGTAGATGAAGAAAATATCTCCTTCATCACTGATAGAGGTCTCTACTATTACAAAACGATGCACTTTGGTCAAAAAAACGTAGGTGCCACCTACCAAAGGCTCGCGAACAAGATATTTGCCAACCTCATTGGCAATACCATGGAGGTCTACCAAGATGACATGCTGGTAAAGAGTCTGAAAGCAAGTGGCCATGTGAAGCACTTGAATGACCTTTCAAATTCTACGAAGGTATAGAATGAGGTTGAACCCCCTTAAATGTGCTTTTGGGATTGATTCTGGCAAACTCCTAGAATATATGGTAAACCAAAGAGGAATAGAGGCTAATCTGGAAAAGATACGGGCATTGATCGAGAGTCTTACTGGATGAATAACAGCTCAGAAACTCAGGGAAGTGCAGAGTCTTACTGGGCGAATAGCAGCTTTATGTCGTTTCGTGTCCAAAGCTACCGATAGGTGCCTCCTCTTTTTTAAAATCTTGAAAGGAGGTGGAAGGTTTAATGGATGGAAGAATACGAGGAGGCCTTTTAGGGATTGAAAAAGCTTCTAGGGCAAGCCCCCCTTCTCTCAAAGTCCAAGTCCAGAGAAATTTTGCAACTCTATCCGATCGTTTCCGATGAAGCCATTAACTCGATTCTCATATGAGAAGATGAGACCCTTCAATGGCCATTTACTATGTGAGTAAAGCGCTACTGGCAGCAGAAACTCACTAACCGGACAAGGAGAAATTGGCTCTTGCACTGATCATAGCTTCTAGGAAATTGAGGCCATACTTTCAAGCTCACACTAGACATGTACTAACAAACTTCCCACTGAAGCAAGTGCTCCAAAAGCCCGACGCATCGGGAAGGCTGTTGAAATGGGTTGTCGAACTAAGTGAGTTCGATATTATCTACAAATCAAGAGCAGCTATCAAAGGTCAAACCCTTGCCGATGAATTTACTAATATCCCAGAGATGGAAGAAATAATGGAGCCCACCGAGCCTCTCACTTGGAGTTTATTCATTGATGGTTCATATGGGGAAATAGGCTCAGGCACATGTGTGGTCCTGATCAGACCCGAGGGACACAAGCTCAATTGTGCGGTAAGATTTGGGTTCAAAGCCACCACCAACGTGGCCGAGTATGAGGCAATATTCGCTGGCCTAAAGTTAGCTAAGGAAATACAAAAAAGGTTGCTCGTTAATAGCGACTCCCAGCTGGAAGTCAGCCAGGTTAATGGCCACTTCGCCGCAAGGGACAAGGCAATGGCCGCCTACCTCAAGCTAAGGATGAACCTCCTCCCAACTTTTGAAAAATTCAAATTAACTCAGATTTCTCGCCTTGAGAACACTCATGCGATACTTTATCTAAACTACTAGCAGCAAAGACTCTGATTTACTAACGACGGTGTCGATCGAGCATCTCCCGAAACCATCCACGTCTAAAACAAAGGAAATGATGTGGGTAGAAGGATAGCCTACATGGATTTAACCCATTAGGGCTTTTCTTAAAGATCAAACTCTCCCTACTAACAAAGATGAGGCGTACAAACTCAGAAGAAGGGCATCTACTCTGTATTTGAGGATGATGTGTTCTATAAGAGTGGATTCTCCATGCCCTTCCTCTGGTGTGTCGAGGAAGGAGAAGCTACTTACGTTCTTAGTGAGATACATGAGGGAGCGTGCGGCAATCATACCAGAATACTCTTATTGGTACAAAAAGTGCTTCAACAAGGGTACTGACCCATTTTGAAGAAGGACACCATTCCGTTTGTAAGAAGATGTGATAAATGTCAACGCTTCTCTCCCATTCAGAGACAGCCTTCCCAAGTGCTAACAGTGGTGTCTAGCCCTGGCCATTCGCAAAATGGGGCATAGACCTTATAGGCCCTCTACCTAAAGGCAGTGAGAGCGCATATTGTTGCCATCGAGTACTTCACAAAATGGGTCGAAGCCAAACCTCTGGCAAAAATTATAGAAGCCAACACTTTTAAGTTCTTATGAAAAAAAACATCATCTGTTGGTTTGGGATCTCCCAGCCGATTATGTCTAACAACGGACGTCAATTTGGTAACAAGAAAATCAGGGATTTATGTGAAAAGCTTGGTATCAAAAAGTAGTTTTCAACACCTCATCACCACCAGACAAATGGACAAGTGGAAGCTGTAAACAAAACTATAAAATATACCTTGAAGAAGAAGCTTGACGTCTCCAAAGGAGCATGGGTGGACAAATTGCCACAGGTGTTATGGGTGATCAGGACTACAACTAGGACACCGACATGGGAACCCCATTCTCTATGGCTTACGGTGCAGAGGCAATGAGTCCGGTGGAAGTCAGTTTACACTCTCCCCATCGATTGCAATTCAATGAAATATCCAACGATGAGTTGAGGAGATATGAGCTAGATTTTCTTGATTAAAGAAGAGATGAATCCCAGGTAAGGCTTGCCTCATACCAGATGAAGATGATCTGTTACTACAATGCAAAGATTAAGAAAAGGTCCTTCCGAGTAAATGACCTCGTACTCCAAAGGGTATTCGTATCTTCCAAAGAACCAGGAGCATGCACCTTGGGTCCAAATTGAGAAGAATCATATCTTATCAAGGAAGAAGTGCACTGGGGACTTATTGGATAGAAAATTTGAATGGGAAAGTGAAACCACACCCGTGGAACATCGAAATATATTATCAATGAACGGGTTGTAGCTGGAAGAACCCTCCCAGCCTTTGTAAATTTTTTTAAGTCCAATGAAATTATGTTAACTGAGATGTATATAAAACAGACGTGGGCGCTTCGGAAGAAAGGATCTGATCTAAATAAGGATTACTTCCTTGATCTCCCGAGGCGTATTGCACAAGCCTCATGTGACGAGGCCAAACGTTATGGAAGAAGCCTTCACAGGATTGCACCATCCACCATGTGGGAAAGCGTAGGCACCTTGAAAGGGAGGATTTGATCCTAATAGGGATTACCTCCTTGATCCTCCGAGGTGTACATCACAAGCCTCCTGTGATGAGGCCAAATGTCATGGTAGAAGCCTCCACATGGATTGCACCATCTACCATGTGGGGAAGCGTGGACGCCTTGAAATGGAGGATCTGATCCTAATAAGGATTACCTCATTGATCCTCTGAGGCGTACATGAGAGAAGCCTCCACATGGATTGTACCATCCACCATGTGTGGAAGCGTGGGCGCCTCGGAAGGGAGGATCTGATCCTAATATGGATTACCTCATTGATCCTTCGAGGCGTACAACACAAGCCTCCTGTGACAAGCCCAAACGTCATGGGAGATGCCTCCACATGGATTGTACCATTCACTATATGGGGAAGCGTGGGTACCTCAGAAGGGAGGATCTAATCCTAATAGGAATTACCTCATTGATCCTCTGAGGCGTACAGTACAAGCCTCTTGTGACAAGGCCAAACGTCGTGGAAGAAACCTCAACATGGATTGCACTATCCACCATGTGGGGAAGCGTGGGCTGATCATAATAAGGATTATTTAAGTTACGATAAAGTGCATTTACTTGCCCTAAAATTGTTCAAATTATTAAAGTCATGCTGAAATGCATTTACTTCAAATTATTTAAGTTATGATTAAGTGCATTTACTTGTCTTGAAGTTGTTCAAATTATTCAAGTTATGCTGAAGTGCATTTATTTGCCATGAAATTATTCAAGTTATGATGTACACTTCCTGACTTCAGATTACTGAAAGATTATTACTTACTTAAGTCCAGACATAAATGAAGAACAATAAATAAAAGCAGGGACTACATTAATGAAGAATTTTTGTACAAAAAGAGGGCCCCAACCATTACATTGAATAAAAAGAAAAGAAAGAAAATGGGAAGTCCACTTCCTATGTTGGGGGGTGGCTGAGGGTCGGATGCTCCAACACTTGGTGCCTCTGTAGCTGCAGCTTCTTGGCGTGCCTCTTCTAAGGCATCTTTGTGGCCTATTTCCACTGCATCATCAGCAGGAGTTTGAGGAACTTCATCTAAGAACTTCGCTTTGAGTTTAGAAGCGTCAAATTCTGGGTAAAGCTCTCACATTCTCTCCATGACCTAATTGTAAGCAAACCGACTTCGCACCGAAGCGTTGATACTTCTCAGTTATGTGGAAATTGGCAATGTACTCTTTGACCACCTCATTCCCTGCCCTCGCAGCATCAGTCCTCAAACGCTTAGCCTCCTCAACATAGTATTTTATTTGAGTTTCTAAGAAGCTGTTACCATCCTTGAGCCCCATTATTTCCAAGTTAGCCTTCTCCAAGGCCTCGTATGTCAGCTTTTGATGATTATTGGAGATTTCCACCTTCTTTGTCAAGGAGGTCACCTCGCATTGGGACTCATGAACTTTTCTCTTCAGAGCTTCACTCTCTGCCAAGGCAGATTCTAACTTTGCCGCTTCCTCAGTTCGTTGGACCCTCAGTTCAACAGCTTCTGCATTCATCTTCTTCACTTTCGCCTCCGTCGAGGCCAGCTTCTCCACAGAGTCCCGGTTGCGATTCTGAATATCCTTAAGGACCTCTGGTATTCCAATGCAAGACCTAGGGCCCTAGCACTTTGGATGACAAGTGTGGCCACAAGGTCAACTACATCACAGGTAAAGATATAATTCCTCCACCTCTCAATCCTAAACTTATAAAAGTCGGCAGGTAGCACCTCGAACATGTTCAGGCAGCATCTCCATTACTGTTAGGGCAATTTCCTCATCTTGCCCCGCCAAGAACCTCCCGGACTTTCCTGGAGTTTGTACAACTGGGACTTTATTCTTTGAAGCCTTTGAGGTCTTTACTACCTCTTTGGCAACCTCGTCATTGGCCCTAACCTTCTGAGCCTTAGAAGCATCGAAAGATGCTTGCAACAATTTGGAAGGCGGTGGAGGCAGAACTGGCTTTCCACTTGGGAGGCTAGTGGTCCCAAACTTCCGAGGAGAAGGGTCACTTCCATGGGTCAGCTTTCTCTTTTTCTGGGCCTCTTCAACTTTGCCATTACCCTTATCTTCCTCAGCCCATTCTTCATCGCTTCTCTCAGCATGTTCTTTGCTGAGGCGCTCCAATATGCCCCTTGCATGCTTGGCACCACCAGAAGAGGGCTTCAATGCCCTAGACCCCACGGTGGAAGTGGCTTTCAAAATTGAAGCCATGTCTGGGATGGGGTATTTCTTCTTTCGAAAATAATATGCAGGACATGAATCAATAGTTAGAGCACACACAAGAAAACAACTCGCTAACTCAAGGATTTCAATTTCTTACCCTTTAAAGCCATTAATCCAAAATCCAGAAAGAGCTTGTTCATGTCAATTAAAGGAACGAAGTGGCGTGACCTCAGAGGACGTCTGTAAATATCCTCAATAACGTCCCACTCCGCTTGGGACAGCTCGAAACGGGATCCTGAATCTGCTACAAAACAAGTAAAGAAACGTATCAGAATGCCGACCTACTGAAAGATGAACGAGGCTAAAAAACTGAAGTACTCACAAGCTTCAGAATACTTGGTCGACACGGAGCAGGCTAGAACTTTGTCCCCTTCGACCATTTGTCATTTCCCTTTCGCCCAGAACCAAGACTCATTCCATCCCTTAATGGAAGTAAGCAGACCTACTACTAAGAGGGAATGACCTCCCCAGGACGTCATATAATACCAACTCTTAGATTCCCCCTTTCCCAGGACTCTAGGTTGAAAGGTGGTCTGGAAGACGTGGAGGGGCATGTCCTTACCCATGGAGGTTTCTCTCCGTAGGAATGATTGGAAAATGTTGGCAATATGTGGAAAATGTTTTTTGTAAAAAGTGGAAATTGACATTCGAAAAGGGTTTTTCCTTTTATAAAGGAGAAGGACAATGTTCAGCAATTGGATCTTTGCTTGCTTCATCTGAAGCGTCCATCTGGAAGTACATCTGAGGCGTTGAATTCAGACATTTTCCCCACCAACGCCTCAGATTAGCGCATGTTACTCACACATGGGCTTCGACATGTCATATTGAAAAATGGTGGGATAATCATGATTGCACATTTAATTAGATAACAGCTGGGCGTGTATTGGAAATTGTAACGATACATTTGTCTTATCTTGTAAAGGTACAAAAACATCAAATCATTGACACATTTCTCAGCAACAAACGCTATTGACAGCCATGATAGGAAGGAACTTGGGCACTTCATAGCTTCGGCTCATCCGATGCCCCATTCTCTTTCGTACTTTATATGCGAACTATGTCTCACATCAAACTCCAACTATGTCATAAATATCTATACTTGGACTTGAGGGATTATTGTTGCGCAATGGCTCAAAGATAAAGCAAAGACCAAAGTCTAATAGGCTCAATGGCCCAAAGGCCATAGGCCCAAGAGCTCAAAGCTAAAACATGAACGAAGCCCATGTTGTCGAAGACCATTGCTGAAGCCATGAAGGCTGCCTACGACCATTACCGATGCTCATATGTGCTTCTAAGGTATAATATTCCGAAGCCCACTGAATTTCCGAGGCCCCATGAAGATAGAAATGCTGAAGCACTTCTAGTTCAAACCGAGGCTCCGAAGTCCATACCTCAAAACGAGGCTCAATGATGTATAATCTGAGGCTAAAAATGACCAATGATGACTTACATCAGAAAATCTCAAAGTACCAAGGATGTTCTTAGAATAATTGATTCGACTGTTGTAATGAATGAAAAGATTAGTCATGTCAACACAGGGCATGGAGGGTTGTCCTTTACAGAAGTGTTTAAGGCGCCCCAAAGCTAAAAACAGTCTAAAATGATGTGTTAGTCAAGGGAATGATGCCATATGTCCTCTGTTCAACGGTCATTGTTGCACATGTAATACCATAAATAAATCCTCTCAGTATTTTAAAGGGGGTTGGAAGAGAGAAAAAAATGGGGAAGAAACATTTATATTTTCACTTTTTGATATTATAATTTGGAAGAAGAATATTATGTAATGTTTGAGTTTATTCAGTTTCTCATTTAATCGTTCATTATCGCATCATTTTGTTCTTGTAATTGTCGGATCCTCAACATATTTGTATTGTGTCAAAAGCTTCTCCCACGTTTTAATTCAACATCTTCGACTAGCAATCCATCATCACGTGTCGGAATTAACTTGGCTAACACGAGTGGGCCCAGTATCTGCTGACACATTTTTTGTGGTCAACATTTTCCTTTATTTCAACCAATCCAAAAAAATGAATTCAACTTTCATTAAAATTCCTTAATATTCACGAAACTCATCACTTTGCTTCAACCGATCTTTGACATCACTTGGTTATTTAATGGATGAGTTTATTGATTTTGTTTGCTTGGGACATGGGTGCCATTTAAAAAGTTGAGAACTTGGTTGCTACACTTGAGAAATTTTGAAGATCCCAATGGAATTTACCCTATAACGTATTTAAAAAAGTAGAACCAAATTAAAGGAGATTCAATCATCAAAAATGTTTTTCTACCCACAATGGAAAGTTTTATCTTATCAATTATCCACTTGGAAAGAACCGTACTTACGATTTTCATATTTGAAGAAAACTGAAAATTAGATTCTTTTATCATATTAGTAAATGGGCAAAAGAACAATTTTCTCCAATCATTTAACCATAAGATTTAAGAACTTGTTAGAATCGTTATGTTGCCTCCATCTCCATGTTTTTTGTGAGACTAAGAATGGTAGCCTATGGCCATACTACTCTAGGCATAATATATTATTTAAAGGCGTGTTTGATCCACATTATTTTAGAAGAATGTATTTTGGAATAGTAGATTGATAGAGAATTTGTGGTTGAAAAAAAGTTATTAATGTGATGAAAAATTTTATCTTATTGAAGAATGTGTAGTTAAAAATAAGTAGAAGAATGAAAATGAAAATTTTAATGTATACCAAACAAGTCTAAGTTTTTGTTTTGTACAATTTTTTTAAAATTAATTTTTTTTTTCAAATTTCATTTTCACGTTGGGATTAAAATATCTTGGGTGACTACTTTTGGGTAAAAGTGGAATATATTCAGGCCCAAATACAATTGTTACAGGTTCGTGCAAGCTACATAAAAAGTGTCAATTTACTTCTACCTATTTTTTTGCCCTTTCTTCTTGACTACTTTTTTCAAAACTAATTCTTACTTCACTATGAAATAAGACAAGACAAAAAGGATAGTAACAAGGTCACGTGGACCCCATTCAGACGGTGCCAATTGGCGCCCCCCTATAGGTTTGGGGATGGGGAGATTTTTACATGGCCCACGTGATTCTATTCAAGTAGCCTTATTCATACGAAAATTATTTATATAAAATTACTTTTTAATTAATGAACTTTTAAACTTAATCAAACATGCTCTAATTGTGTTATTGCATATTTTGAAAAATGTTAAGAACCAATTTGAGGTTCTATTTTAAAAGATTTAAGAGTAACTCAAAGAAATGAGATCTAGCATCCAAAATATGTTGTCCAATTTATAATCCACTCAATGAATAATTGACAGATCATTTTAAATTAACATATCCAACTTTTCTTCACTCGTGCTTAAAATTAGATGACATTTTAATATATTGATCCATATTTATTCAAAGTTCAATTTATTACTTAAAAATGACCGAAAAATGATAGCTCATATAAACAAATCAATCTTGAAATTCATATAATTTTTTAGATCTTAATCGAATTACTCGTTATACCATATTAAAAGTAAACCAAAACCTTATATATTTATCCATATGTTCATTTTTATTTAAAATTAATCTAGTGGTCTCTTGAATTTTTCCCCTTAAAAGGATTGTTGATCTGTGTTATACTCTTGAAAATGTATATTTTTAATGGCAACACTACCATTCAAATTTTCACAACTCCCAAACTATACTTTTTCCAATTAATTCACATCAATTGGACTGAATTAGATATATCATTTCGAGCGAAGGATTAAAACACACATTTCCTTTTGATGAAATTAATCTATTTTTTTTATTCTTTCTACTTAGATTTTCAAGGGGGCTTAAATTCAAGTTTAAAATAACAGAAATTGTGAGATGGAATTAGTAGACAGGGACAGAAGCACCAATCTGTGGATCCATCTCAGCGGTTGTCTGGCCGCCGCTGATTAAAATCAGCATTCGATTTATGCACTGTCGCTCGAGCTGGACCAAGTTTGATGCAGCCTATTACGGACAGTGCATTTGTGACTGAATCACAGAAAACAATCGAGCTGTAAACCTAATTTTACTTCGTAATGACTCGAAACAAAACAAATACGGATTAAATAAAAGCAAAAATTTACCAGAAGCAAAGCATTTTCTGGCATTGTGCATATGAATTTCAGAGGCGGGGTATGACGAGGAAAAGGTTGAAGCCCTGGAGCTGTTGAAGCCCTGGAGCTAAACCCTAGTCTGTGTTGAAGTTTGGGTGACTGGTTGGGATTATATAGAGACATTTGGAGGGGGCTAATGGGCCGAGCCTTGGATTTGAGTGAAAAATTGGGCTAGAGCCAACGTTTTGGAATGCGAATTTGAAGATGGGATAATCAAATTTTAAAATAAAGTTTCTTACTTCACCTAAAAATCTACTACTCAATTGAAATTTTAATATATTTTAAAAGTCCTTCTAAAGGATGAGTGTTTTCAACTGAAATTTTGATAGATTTTAAAAAAATTATAAATTTTAATGAATTTCATAAATTTAAATAGATTTTCCCAAAATTTATAAGAATCTCATTGAAAATTGTGAAATTTCAAAAGAGCTTGTTGTATGCATTTTTAAGTTTGAAATCCATTCCAATCTTTTAAAATTTCTCTACTAATAAATCCATGAGCAATTTAGATTTTACAGGATTTTATTAAAATCTCAGTTGGGGATACCCAAATTTTAATGGATTCCATTTATTAAGGAAAAACTACCTCAAACCCTACCTTTAAAGTTTCAATTAAAAAAATCAGGCCTTATTATATTTTTCCAATAAGATCTTAATTATTTTTTAATATAAAAAATTGTATATATCCCTCTATTGCCGCACCCACCCCATATATTAGTGATGTTTATATATATTGTGTGGTTAATAGGTCACTACCCCCAACTCTCACTCTCATTGAATCATGCTACATGTATAACATTTGTTGACAATATTAGTTGACAAAATTCTATTTGGTATCATCATATCCATCAATTTTAAAATAACCGTTTTCTACATCACATGCTAAGATTTTGGTAACACATGATTGTCAATCATTGTTGTCAATCAATATTGTACACTTAACTTTATTCATTACAAATATCTTCTCTCTCTCTCTATCCCTCTCTCTCTACAAATGGAAAATAACTTCCCCTTTCTCTATAAAAAAAAATTAGATATGTTAATCTTTTGCCATAATTATTCTAAAAAGCTCCTTATATTTTGCCCCAGTATGGTTTTGATCAGCTTGTTTATACATGTATTTGAGTGACTCTATGGATGATGAAAGGGTTGTCAATTGATATGCAAGTAGAGGAATAGTGCAGTTGCGATCCAACCAACATCTAAAGCATCTGATTTGACAGTGGCAATTGTGCAAGTAAGGTGGATGGAGGTGGTGGACGTTGGTGCACGTTGGTGGTGGTGATGGATGTGGATGGATGGAAGGTGAAGGGGAATGGGAATGGGAGAGGATGTGACAAGAAGGAGGGAGGAAAGTGGGTTTGGAAGTATTAGCGGCAGTGGCATTTGAGGTGGAAGATGAATTGCGACCAAAGAACATTGAGGGTGTGGTTAGAAATAGAGATTGGTTCACCGGAAGCAAACATGATAGCAGAACCACTTGTGTGGTGGAGGTACATGTGTGTAGTGGTAGTGGTAATGGTAGTGATGATGTAGCAACAACTGTAATTTGGGTACATATCAACGTCGTGGTGGTGGTGAGTTGATGGTGACTTTTTTTGGTGATACTAATGGCAGGGTAAGGTGGGTGGGGTGGGGTGCAATCCAACCTTTTACAACGCTTTCGATTACTTACGAATAAGGAGCACTGATTCTTGTACAATATTGAATTTTACGGGACCTCATTATGACTTACAAATTTAAAGATGAATGACTTTACAATTTGGATCCTCTCTTAATAAATAATAAACAAAAAATAAGTATAAAGAGAGAAATATGGTAACACTTAAATGAATAGCAATGAATGAAACTTAAGTGTTAGATGAAAGAACTTTGATGAAAAAGATAATTTTCAAAAGTTGATTCAATCAATCAAAAGTTTTCAAAGTAAATGTTTGAAAAATTAAAAAAGATATAAGCTCAAAGAGCTTTGCTCAAATAATTCTCATTTTAGTGCCCTTAAGATGTTGTACTGAATGCAAGAAGTAGACGTATTTATAGAGTTCAAAATGTAAAAAAGTTTGAGAATTCGAATGACTTGTCTGTCTACCGCGCTCTTGTTCAAATGACCAATATAGCTGTTTGTACAAAAAAATTAGAGATCAGAATGGTCAAATTTTGGACCGTTAGAAACTTCCGGTCGACCGTCCGATAGCTCGATCTTTTTACGTTTTGGCCTTATTTGTTCCGATTCGTAAGTTTTGAAAGGCATAGACTTTTGAAGAGTATTTTTAACTAATTTTTCAAGGTAAAAAAAATACTTTTCAAGTCCAAATACCATTTTTACGTTTGATCAAATTACTGCATTTGAATGACTTTTAATACATAAGATTATTTTTAGTACATAGAAGGATTTTGAACTTAAACATTTATTACCAAATATCAAAATGTTAATACCTCTGCACTTTATTTAAGAAATCAAGATTTTGATCTTACTCCAAAATTTGGTTCTTAAATTCTTGAATGTGTGACTTCGATATTAACTTTCTTCATGGGTCCGATTTTAGATGATAACTTTTGATCTTTTGACGTTTTCATAGTTTGCTTTGAAAAACTATGACCACTTAAATTCAACTTGTTAGTAAATAAGATTAACTTGTTTGTTATAATCAAATTTTAAGTTTTAATCAACCACATGTCAACATTGAAAATGATATAAGAGATTATCAGATTAAGAGATGCGTATGATTGAAATTGGGGATGAGAGAATGGAAATGTTTGAAAAGTTGTATACAAAGAGATCTGCTGGATTTGAGGTGCGTATTTTGAGAGAGAGAGAGAGAGAGAGTTTGTGTAGAGTTATGGTGAAATTGAATTTCCTAAAATTCATAAATAATATTATCTTATAAATATATGCAATATATCATTGTTATTTATCACCTGATTTTTGAAATATATATTTGGGAATTTGAGAGGGCATTTTCGAGTGGAGGTTCAATTAATGTTGAAAGTATCAAAATCATTCGACCAATTTTTCTTTAAGCATAACCGTCCCGAGGTTAGATGAAGAGGAGCCTTGTGGTAGGTTGACAATAAGTAGAAGATTTTATCAAAACTTTATGACATGAATCCAATACATGCTATTTATTAGTTTTAAGTTGAGGCATTTTCAATCTTTTGGCAACTTTCTATTTTTTAAGTGGACTAACACGTTGAATACGAAGTCAAATGATTTGATACTTTCAACATTAATTGAACCTC
>CAIGRP010072434.1:0-11070 GCA_903798385.1 Fraxinus cuspidata | reverse complement strand
TTTTATTAAAATTTACTAAAAATTCGATTGTTATTTAAGAGTTATTTGAGTCCCATTTTTTTTCTAAAATATATTTTAGAATAGAATTTTGATTCAGAATGTGTGATTAAAAAATAAGAAAAAATTTTAAATTATTGTGTAATATTATTTCATTAAAGTAAAAATAAAATAAAATAATATATTTTGAAAATTAAGAGAAATCAGGTTGGCTCAGTCTCAAAGGTTAGAGAGATAGCTTGGCCTTAATTTTCCCCACTAATTACTGGTCCAAAGGTAAAACTAGGATAAAGGAGAAATTCGAAGCTAAGATCTGCCAACTCCACCTGAAGACTCAAGACTCGGAGTCTCCGTTTCATATTTCCACGATACAACTTCGAACCAACGCAATGAAGGCTCTCAACTTCTAGTGATACTGGTGGTCGCTTTCCCTTTCCCTTGTCATAAGCCCTCGATTTCTTACCATATACACAGCAATTATGGGAAAGTGCTGCCCTTGCGATTACCGTTACCTACTCCTCATCGCCGCTGTCCCATTCATCTACATCCAGGTTTTACACCCCTTTTCTTTTTCGTTCTGATTTATGTATTATTTTGAATAAGATTTTATTACGTTAGCTGAAATGGAATGAACCGATTTTTTGAAGGCTTAGATTTACTCACCAATACCACGCAATTGATTCAAATGATTTTTACACATGCTGATATCTAGTTCTCTGACGGTTTGATTATTTATGACGCGACTGACTCAGTTAATCGATTCACAGATGCGCCTCTTTGCTACTCAATCACAGTATGCTGATCGGATTGCTGATGCTGTACGTATGCCTTGGAAAATTTAAACCTTGCACAATGTTAGATGCACATATAAACAGGATTATTAGTTTGAAGCTACTTTTATAGACAACGCGTGTTGTTCTTTCTTTTATTTTACTTGGGTGTTTCAGAATTTTAAAATTTGACTAAAGTGGTTAACAATTGCATTACCATCTTCTATGTAAATAACTTACATTGGCCTCGTGTATGAGAGGTAAAGTTTGTAGCTAACACTTATTTTCTGTTACAACAGATTGAGGCAGAAAATCAGTGTACAAGACAGACAAGATTGCTAATCGATCAGATTAGCTTGCAAAAAGAACGACTTCTTTCCCTTGAAGGTACTCACTTCTGCCTCTGATGATGAGGGATGATCGTTTCTTTTTTGGTTTAAAACCTTTTTAACTTTTTGCTGAATTGAAGAGATTTTGTAATCTGCAAACGAGGCATATGTAATTGATATTAAGTTATTGTAAATGTGGACTAGGAAAACTAATCTCTTTACTACATTTTTTTTTTTGTTTACTTTGTCCTTATTTTCTCACTTTTTTTTCCTCCAGTTAACAGATTTTGAGACCACTTGAGCAATCTGTAATCTTGCAATTTGATGCTGTTTCTATTTCTTATTGAGAGCTACTATTTTTATTTACTTTATCATCCTTATCTCACTCTCTTTTCTGATAGCAATATTGGGAGCTTTAAGTTTAATTTATAAATTTGCAAAACATTGGTTTTTGTTTTTTTTTTTTTTTGAGTATCTTTGGCCTTCCACAACTGAGACCCTACTATGATTTCAGAAGAAAAGAAGCGTCAAGATCAGGAATGCAGACAGTTGAGGGCACTTGTTCATGATCTTGAAAGTATGTTCGTGAGTCTACTTCCTCTTTTTTCTGTTTATCCTTTACGCATTTAATATATTGCTAAGCATGAAAGAAAATAAATCCTATTTCCTAGTCTACTGATTTAGAGAAGTATGAAGTAGAACTCTTCACTCTGATGTGAGAAGAAGAGAAGAAAAAGGACAAATACCCAGGAAATGCTGCTGTAGAATTTTGTCTGCCAAACCAGAACCAAATGCCCCACATGTTTCTATAAGGTTGAACATTAATATGCACCTAGGGAAGGAGAAATAGATTGAGCATGTTCTCTGAGGGTTGCTATGGAATCTTGACAAAGATCTTCCAGAAAGGCAAAAGTTTATCTTCTGAAGGATTTCCTCTTTTTGCAGAAATTTTATTTTTGTAAGTTGGAAAAGGGTTCAACAGCCCCAAACCAATCTTACCAAATTCAAAATAGTACTGAACATTTTCATAAGTGTGTCAAATGAGCGTGTTGTACTAGACTTGGGACAGATTATTTGATCAACTCTCATATCATGAACTTTCTCAAGAAAATGATGGTAACATGGACTTTCTATACAAGACACGTATATTTGGCGGGTTCATGGAACTTGTCTAGCTTAGGCAGCTACCAAAATAACTACTAAGCAAAAGCCTAACCTGATACCTTAACAATGTAACTCTAATTCAGTACAAGTTGCCAAAATTTTATATGCAGTAAAATGCTAGGTGAATATACTATTGACTTGAGACTATTTGGGAATTATAAGTTGAATGTATTTTGTACCCAACAACTTCAGATGTTTATGTATAAAATATTTTGGCTCCCCTCTCACATCCTAGAAGAAAAGGAGATGTATCAAGAAAATAATTGTTCAGATGAAACTGAATTTGCCTAAATAATAACATGCCTGTTGAGGAAAATAGATTTTAATGCCATCTTGAACGTGAGGGAGATTTTAATCCCATCTTGATTATGAGGGAACACTAGAAGTGCATCTCTCTGCAAACTTGCTTAATAGACAGACTGCTTGCCCATCCCCACCTTCCCCTCAGTATAAAAAGGAAATTATCTGTATATTAAGAAAATAATGCTTGCTTTCCCAAGTTTTTTTTCAAACTTTGCCTCTTTGTTGCTGATGGACGATCGTGCATCAAATACACAGATTTCCGTCAGTATTTCTATTTTTTTTTTCAAAAGATAACGAGATAAGGGTTTCCACGCCTACTTATTGAATTTGAAAAGGGGGTTTGGAATTATTCCCTACTGTAGTATAATAATTAAACAATTGGATACATGGAGGGGGACATGCTTCCTTAATTCCAAGGAATTTCATTCATCCTCTCTATTAATCTAATGACAAATTACAGAATATGAGAATGTACTAGGAATTACCTCTAACTGATCAAACTAGAAATAAACTAATGAGTTCAAGTGAATAAAAATCAATGAAACAATTACAATCTTAAGCTTAGGCATACCCTATTTGTTTAGCTTCAAGAGTCCTCCTCTAACTTCGCCTACTAATTCATGGGGGTGTAAGATCTTGAGTTGTCATTCGTTGTAGCCAGTATTAGTCAACCAATCCGCAACTGTGTTTCCCTCTCTTCATATGTGTGAGGGATGGTTCATTTGTTTTTGCCAAAGGAGAATTTCCTCCTGGTGGTACTGTATAGCCTATGGCCCAGAAGACTTATTGTAAAGCAATTGAATAGTTACCAAAGAGTCAACCTCCACCCAGATGTTATGGAAACCATATTCGCAACACAGTCTCAATCCAGCTCAAGGAGATCTTGTTTCAGCTACTAGGCTATTTCAATTTTCATAAAATTCATGGAAAGCGAAGAGAAATTCCCTATATAAATTCCCAACAAGCCCCCACCCGCTGCAAGATTGAATGAGCCTTTGAGGGAGTCATCAGTTTTAAGTGTAACCATATCAATCGAAGGTTTTTTCTTTACACAGCAACAAGCTGATTTATAATATTTTGGGTATGAGAATTATATGACAATCCTTCTATGCCAAACATGTGCATTTGCAATCTTATGGGTGCATTGTATCGAACCCACATTTTCCATGTAATAACATGTTTTTTCTTCTATGGCAGGGAAGGGCCTCAAGAAATTGGTTGGTGATGTACAGGTTTGATGAGTTGAAAGATTTCAGTTCTTGCTGCTCTATGCTATCGTCTTATCACTAGAATCATTGAACATATTACTGAGTGATTAGGTTCCAGTGGCAGCTGTTGTGGTCATGGCTTGCAACCGTGCTGATTACCTTGAAAGAACTATTAAATCTATTCTAAAGTATGTTTTGTTTATCTTTTAGACATGCTTCTGATTTTCTAATGTGTAGTTCCAGCTGACCATCTTGAGACGATCTTTTATGCTCTTTAGGCACCAAAGTTCTGTTGCATCCAAATATCCTCTCTTCGTTTCACAGGTGCCTATTTTTTTTCATCCTAGATTGCTACCAGTAATTCTTCGACATATGGGCATATCCCCTATGCAGAAGATGCTCATTTGGTGTGGAGGATGAAAGATATAATTTATATTTTCACTCATTTTGGCAGGATGGATCAGATCCCAGTGTCAGAAGTAAAGCATTGAGCTATGATGGGCTGACTTACATGCAGGTTATTTCTTATTTTTCATCCTTGGATCTCTACAAGTCAGCATCATATCTCAGTAATCTTTGAAGCATTGAGGCATTTTTTACCAAGCCCACTTCTCTATCTCATTTTATCACGTGCCCCCATAGACTTTGAAATTTCAAGATTTATGATAAACATCTGTGAAGAAAAGGATTTACTTGTTATATTTATTCCTGATCATGCTTCTGGTTCTTGAACTATGCGAGCTATTCCATGCATTAAATTGAATTGTTGGTTATAATCTTTTGCAGCATTTGGATTATGAACCTGTGCATACAGAAAGACCTGGGGAATTGATTGCTTATTACAAGATTGCACGTACGTTTCTGCTTTCAGTGGTTTTCCCCCTAGTTTTTGTGTTAGAAGAGTTTTTATATGGCCAATATCATTCTGTTGCCTGTCTTCCAGGCCATTACAAATGGGCACTGGACCAATTATTTTATAAACATAATTTTAGCAGAGTTATCATCCTTGAAGGTGACTACAGTCTTCTTTCTGCTTTTCTTTGCTTTTCTTTTTCATTTTTTTCTATGACTTTCATGAGCTTTACATTCTTGGAATATTCATTTGTGTGCAGATGATATGGAAATTGCCCCTGATTTTTTTGACTATTTTGAGGCTGGAGCTGCCCTTCTTGACAGTGACAAGTGCGCCTTTTCCACTTGATCAAACTATAATAAGTTATATTTCACTTTGATATTCAATATTGAAGTTACAACTCACGAATTCCTAATATATTTCTGCAATTTTTTGTGATGTGATAATGATAGAACCATAATGGCAATTTCATCTTGGAATGACAATGGACAAAGGCAATATGTGCACGATCCTTGTAAGTTGCTTTTAATGTAAAAATGAGCTGATAAACTCTTATAATTATAACTAGGTCACTGTTCAGTGCTCTGTCTATTTCTTTGAATTGAAGTGACAATTTCATCTTTGCCTTTTGAAGGCTGAAGCCTAAGGGTGAATAGCTAGTGTTTCATTTTTTGGCGGGTGGGGGTGCACTAGTTGCATTATAAAATTGAGTTCAAACGAAAAATTCTCTTAATAATTATGCAAAATTAGGAAAAACTAATATTACTTTCGATAAGCAAAATGAAAACCAAAAAGAATACGATACATGCCTCGTACTTAATTTGTACCATGTCTTGCTTTCAATCTTAATATTTATGATATGATCAAAGTTATATTTCTGCATTAACTCAAGCACTGGATCCCCCATTTCATCTCAATTAAGATTGGTCATGGAAAGGACATGTTCAAAATCATTTTTGCCCCTCATCTTTCATGCTATCAGTGTCACAATTAGGTGTAAATTAAATGACATCTCTCCAGGTCCTTTTGAAATGGTTGGCTTCTTTATACTTGTACAATTTGATTTCAAGATATGACTAACCGTTTTAGGTATATAGATGACTTTTTTTTTGTTAATTATATTTTGTGATCCTCCATCGAACAAGCTTTTCGGATGAACTTTTCCATAAATTTATTTGTCTGCTTTCTGTCACATCTTCCAGATGTACTTTACCGCTCCGATTTTTTCCCTGGTCTTGGATGGATGCTCTCTAAATCCACATGGGATGAACTGTCTCCAAAGTGGCCCAAGGCATATCCTTCTGGAGCTGAATTTTAAAGTTGTATTCCAAATTTAAAATTCACTCTTAATTGCATCAGTTCTATGAATATGTCTCTGTGTAAATTTTTACTGCAATCTTCAAGAATTTTCTTTGACCAAAAGATCACTTACTGGGATGACTGGTTGCGACTGAACGAGAATCACAGAGGACGACAATTTATTCGCCCAGAAGTGTGCAGAACATATAATTTTGGGGAGCATGTAAGAATTTTTGAATCAACCTCCAGTTTATTCTGTTGAAAGGAACTTAATTAATAGGTTTCCTTTGTTCTCTTTATTTACGTGTCATTTCTGCCATTCATCCCATTGACAAGTATCTCCATTTATTTTATTTAGAATGATGAAGTCCTGCATCAGACATGAAGTTTCATGAGTTGATATCACAAGTTCTAATATTTCTATAAATTCCAGCTTTCTGTCTCTCAATGAGAGCAATTATCAGGATTTGCGTGTAAAACCCATTATTCTCATTGAAATATCCACCTTAATTTATCTAATTCTACAATGTGAAGTTTGTTTCAATGAAAAAAATGGTCTTTTGTTCACTGTTAATATTAGGTTTGGTCAAGTATCTTTCGAAGCATTTGCTATTAATTTTTCTAATCTGGCTTTTGCTTTTCTTTAAGTTTTCCTATAAATCCCTTATCCTTAGGCTTTCTATTTTCTGGGAGCTATGTGTTGACCAAAATTTGGCACCCAGTTTGTATCCTGATGATTTACATTAAATATGTCATTAAGTTTTTGGTTGTAGAAATTATTGAATGATTGCATGTCTTATGGCCTCTACCCCCTCCTCTGCCCTTCTACACCAGTGTAATCGAGATCTCATGAAAGTAAAAACACGGATTAATGTGCTTCCTCTTCTGAAGTGTCTTAAATTAAGTTAGAACTATTTGATTTTATGATATAGTGAGTTCAGTTTGAGACTGTAATTCCTTGGAGCTTGCTAGTTTGAGGTTCTTAATTTTCACGCAGGGTTCAAGCATGGGCCAGTTCTTCAGACAATATCTTGAACCTATCAAGCTGAATGACGTCAAGGTATTCTAGCTGGATATGTCCTTGTAATGCACCCCTCTCGTCATGCTTCCTTTGTCTAACTTCTTGCTTGATGATCTATCTGGTAGGTCAACTGGAAATCGATGGACCTCAATTACCTGGTGGAGGTAATATCTTACTTTTTAAAAGAGTATTTACTATATGATGGTCAAAAGAAAGAAAAGAAAAAGAATGATTGCTTGTATGTTATCCTCTGTGCCTATATAGGACAAGTATGTGAAACACTTTGCCGACATGCTTAAAAAGGCAACACCTGTACGTGGAACTGACGCCATTCTAAAAGCATATAACATAGATGGCGACGTCCGTATTCAGTATCAAGACAAATCAGATTTTGAACGCATTGCAAGTCAGTTTGGCATTTTTGAGGAATGGAAGGTAAAAGTCCTTGCGTTTGGGTTCCCTGTCGTTGCCATAATTCTGAACCTTTCTTCAGCATAGGTGAAATAAAATTGGACTGCTGCTAACTTTTTAGTTATTTGTACTAGTTGAATCTTTTGTGCGTCTGAGGTTTCATCAGCTAGTGGTCTTCTAATTTAATCATTCATCACCCAGTTCCGAACTTCTTCATACATGTAGTCTCAATCCTTTCCTGCATGCTGCCAAAATCTAGTAGACTGGGTCTAGGTGATCCCAATTCAGTACAAAGCAAGTGGTCTTCCCCTCTCTTTGTGATTGCTTGTGTTTTAATTGTGACGAAATGCATAGGGAGTAGCTTAAACTCTCCACCTTGTGATTGGATGGGCCACTCAGTCAGTGAAGCAGCTGCATCACTGTAAACCTTTTCCAGTTCAATTGACCTAAAATGCATCTTTATTCTGGTTTTATTAATCTCCAGGATGGTGTACCAAGGACAGCATATAAAGGAATTGTTGTTTTCCGATACCAAACTCAGAGGCGTGTATTCCTTGTTGGGCCTGATTCTCTCCAACAACTTGGAATCAAAGAGGCTTAGAATGAATTGAATTATGTAAGTTCATGACTATTCGATGATTGATTAATAACCTCCCTTTCACATCCTACTGTATGAAACTTCCTGGCCACAAGGCACCTTATAAGCTTTCAGTAGTATAGAAGGGTCAGTGATAGGCAAAGAAATGAACTTATAAACGTGCAGTGGATTTTTACTGGCAAAATCCTAAATGGAAAAATTCCATTAATTAATAATGGAGGTATTATTGCTGTTATTATTATTGTTATTGTTGTAAAGTGGTCATATATGACTAACTCTCGCTTATTAGGTTTTGCAAGAGACTTTAGGAGCTGTCTGATTCAAGCATGAGACGTGCAATGTGTGAGGATCACTAACATTGACTATGAATTTCGCACAAGTTGGGTTAGCGGTTGTGTTTTCCATAGTTTCCATGTAAAGCAAATTCACATTGAGGCTGTACATGCTGTGATGCCCAAGTCATCATCTGTCTAAATTTCAGTTAATATACTTGTCTCATTGTATAATATAACATATACATGAAATTCCCCCTCTCCTCTTTTGGAGGTTTTGGATCAATTTTGCTTCAATAACTTAATTAATTGTACTTATTGGAGCTGTTGAATAATTCTTCATCTTCTGATGAACATTTTATTCATGGGAAAGATAGAAGAGGCTTTATATGTGGAGTACGTGAAGTTAAATATAGAACGTGTGGGATATATTAATGACACACGAAGTCATAGAGGGTTTGCTGGGGAAGCAGAATGATTGCAGGTAGTGAGCAATCGACAAAAGCTTAAATTAAAGGACTTTGCTACTTGTACATGGATTTTCCCCTATGTACAATTCACCGTAGTGTTGGTAGCTCTGCATTGGTTGCCAATACTGCATTGTTTCGGCAATGTCCAATGTAATGCCGTCAACATTGCATCTGTATTTATCATGTACACAATTTCCCTGGATGAGAGGAATAACCCTAAATTGGATATCAAATAAATACATTTTGATAAGCAATTTTAATTTAAATATTTTTATTAAAAAATAAATATATTACATTTCAATATTTTTTTATTATTAAAAATCTCTCTAATCTTTAATATTATCCAAACATGTAGAAGTCATTAAATTAAAGCAACCAATGCATATAAGTTAAGCTACGAATGAATCTCCATAATTTTTTTTTTTAAAATAGAATGAGAGGAGACTACGAAAAGAACCTTTTTCTTCTCGATGGTACAAGTCAAGCAACGGCTCTATTAGGTTGAACGCTTATTGCCTGCATGTTTATGATGCTGTTTGGATTATTGCTAATGCATTCAAGTTGTAGTCTGCATGGTTCTCAGTAGGATTTGGACCAACTTCAATTAAAAGGCTTTCGAGGTCTTCTCCTCGTATGCGTAATTGCACGTTTTCTTAATCTTCTTGTCGACTTCCCCTTGATTCTTCGCCAGTTCAAAAGGTATCTCCTTGAACAATTCGAACCTCCTCGCGAAAGTAGTTCAAGCTCTATATTGTTAGCAATGTCACACAACTTGATGACAGAAATGATGAGGATCAAATAAGTGATAAGGAGATCAGAAAATCTTGAAATGATAAGGTTGTGAATCTACACATTATTTTAAAGTTATTTTTCATATTTTCTTGTTATATGAATCCGAAGACACTTCATAGTGTTTGTTCCATCGCAAAAGTTACGGGCTTCTTGTAAACACAATAGCAATGTGATATAGTTAAAAGTCCGAACGGGTTTAAACAAATTATTAATGAATGAGTTGATATCAATGGCATTTTTAGTGGACTAATTCGATTGTTTTTCCAATGCTATACGTGTAATCTTAATGAATTAATAACCATCATAGTCACAAATTCAAACTTCGAAAAAGTAGTAGAGACCCTAATATAATGGATTAAATTCAAATTAAACTCTAATTAATTGGTAATATTTTATTCAATTCAAACACCAAAATGGATTTATTCGTTTTTCCATTTTGGATATACACATGAACACAGATTAAAATTTTGAGGACTGAAAAAGCAGGTTTCCCAAAAATTCAATGAGCATAAGCGTCAGTGTTGTAATTGGTTAACTCCAACTATCCTAGCTTTTCTCCAAAAGGCATTGTTATAGATTGAGCCAATAGTTATGAATATTAAAGATGAGATAATGAGTAAGATGAAAATAACAATTACAAGAACACAATTTACGTGGAAACCCAAGGCTGAAAACATTACGGGTAAAAGCAGAGAATCTACTATATTAAAAGTATGTATTTACAATATATTATACTATATCTCACAAGACTCTCTCCCGATCTTTTTATCTGTGAGTCATCCTCTACTAATCTGGACTCACTTGGATCACTCTCCGAGTCGATCAAATAAATAACATCACATATTTATAATACAAGAATCTCTAACATAATTCTATTCTAATCGGTAAAATTAATAAGGGAGTATTTGAGTTAAAATAGGACTCCAAAAATTGCCAAATACGTCTTTGACTTCTTCAAAAGATATTACCAATTCTCAATAGATTTCTCAGTAAAATTTGGATCACAACCGAACTTTAACAGATATTGATAAATATAAGAGAAAATTAGAGTTATCATCCTCGTCAATTTTACAATCTTGTACCCAACCTTTTTAAGGCCAGCTAACGGACTATTTGGATGGAAATCATTGGGGATTGAGATTTAGATTGAGATTGTATTTAAAAATAATAATAGTAATAAAATTAGAGAATAATTGTAATTTATCCTAAATATAAAAATGGAGTGGAAAGCCGTTCAAACTCCACCCTCCAAACTCTCATAATTGGATCCAAACTCCTGAATCCATACCAATTTTCATCAATTTCTCTCTCAAATCTCAATAGTTTAGCGTATATTAATATAGCATATGATGGTGATGGTATATATAAGCAGAAGGAAGTGTAGTTTAGTTTAGAGCGATCATCCAGAAATGGAAGAATCAAAGAAAGAGAAGAAGCAGGTTGAATCGGACTGTATGAGAGAATGCATGAGGAAGCTGTCGCTTTGGTACACCAAAACCTTCAATCCACTCCTCACCCACAATGATCTCAACCCCATCATGGCCACCCTTGGCTTCGCCCCTTCCCTCGTCTCCGTTCCCGTC
>CAIGRP010072432.1:0-12709 GCA_903798385.1 Fraxinus cuspidata | reverse complement strand
CATCTATGTGGTGATCAAATTATACAACATCAATTTCTAATGTTGTGTTTGGGACATGAACAAACCTGATCGTGACTGAAAAATGAAAAATGATACTAATTGATTTCAATTTGATGTAGTTTTTATCAGATTTTTATCCAAACATCTGGAGGCCATAACCTTTTCATTTTGAGGACAAAATTAATCATCTTTGTACCATTGGAAAGTTTTCGAGAAGATCTATCTAACCGTACCAGTTAACAACATGAAACGCAAAGTACAAGAAGTTATTAGGTTCTTTAACTACGATTCCGTTTTTCTTCCAAAATAAAAAGCCAAACAACATGAAATTTTAATTCTACATTCTAAAATGAACATATGTATAAATTTCATGAATTTATGTTGAGTATCTCGTAACTTGCCATTAAAAGTTCTCAAGCATACATGCATTATCTTCATATAAAAAATTTCCAACATGTTATTAAGCAAGAAACAACCTATTTAGGATCTGATACCAATGTATATTGTAATGTCATGCTTTTAACGTGGGTCTTAAAACTTACTTGAAATCCTCAAAATGAGGTTCAATTACTCGTCTTTGATTGCTTGCATTCCACACTGTCTTACACTCACTTTCTAGTCAAAAACTCGATCACAATGGAAGGAGTTTGACAGCCACAACTCAAGTACCAATTTAGAGACGTGGATATTACAAAATAAAGCCACAACCCTTACATGTTTTTTACTCTCTTTTCCCACACGAATTTTTCATGCTTCCTTGATAGTTTTGGTGTAGTATGAGGTATTCCAAAGTTATGGTTTGTGGGAGGTTATGTTTCAAATTCAATTTTCAACTCTTCCCTCCAAAATCCATTTCCATTCAATTCTGGTCGGATAAACCCACATGGGCTTCCAACTGAAGGTGTATAGGTGAAGTTGCTTTAGAGTCTATTGGAATACCACCAGCTTCCATTAAAAATTCTCTATTTAGAATTTGTTAAACACATATCTAAAATATTCGTGTTTATACCTGTACTATCAAATCCCCCTGAACGTACACACCATTTTAGCTTTGTCCTCATTTTGACAATGAAAAAAAGTTAGTCTTCAAGGTGAAGAAAATGTTCCTACAATATTATTTCTTTTCTCTTCATTGAGTTTTCAAGAATTACCATTTGCTGACCCATGTTTTTCTTCGTCGCAGATTGGTAAAAGACAGAGTGAAAACTGGGTCGTTGAAGTCTGTATTAAAGGAATCTGAAAAACCACAATTGAATTTTAAACCTTCTAATGCAACACCCAAAACCTCTGAGATGAGATGGTTTTCTTGCTTCTCCTGTTGGCCTCTCTGCCGTTGAAATATTGAGATACTGTTTGTATCTAGTTTATTTTCTGAATTGGCATACTGGGACTATTAGCATAGAATGATGATACATTTTTTACTTGCTGTGGTTTGTGTAAAAACGATAGGCTTTTGGTGTGAAACTGATTGCCCATCTCTATTCTTTATACATGATGGACTATAATTTCGATCAATATCAATAGAACAAGTTGGGTTTTATCAAAATTTGTCATATAGTGACTACTACATGTCTGTTCTTGTTCATGTACTAAGAGAGGCTCTCTAGAAGAATGAACAGAAAAGAATTCATATAGCCAATCTTAAATTATTGCTTAAACTATAAACAATTCAACAACTATAGACTCATGCAGTAATGAAATAATTTATGTAAAAGGATTAACGGAAATCTCTAATTATAAGCTTTGATTAATTGAAGGACTTGTTTGTTTTATTCGATTTCTCTAAAGAATCAGCAAATGTCAGACTTTCTTCTCAAGTAAAAATTAACAAAATGACTAATTTATCCTTACAAAAACTGACTTTCCAGCTTATGAGGTACGTCGATTGACCTTCGACTCGACTCCACAAGACACTATTTCACCATTTTATGCACACATACACACACACACCTTATTGCTGGAGTCTAAGAGCAAACTGAAGAAGGACATCACTGCTGCAGCACTTACGTAGTAAAGAATGAAAATGAAGGTCTAATTTGCTTTATTTGTAAAGATACTGGGCTATGGTTCATACTATCTTTTATTCTGCCTTCCTTCCGGCCAAACACTCCCATAAAGCTCAGTTAAGATGTGAAAGATCTATAGTAAAGCAGCATATAAATCGAAAAAACAGCAATGGAAAACCAAAGAGAAGGAGAAATCAGCAGAAAGATCTACTGTCTATGAAATCGTATGAAATACAATAAGTGCATGGTTTGTCAACAAGTAGTAAAATGGATTTTGAGTCAATGTATCGTTCCCACAAAGAGTTTGTACAAGTTTAAATTCAAATTAATTTAGCCTTAACCAAAACTATGGAAATTGGTGATTTTTTTATAATTAAATTGTTGCTAACTAATAAACTTATGAATACAAGATTTAAGTTAACGAAAATTAATGTAAAGTTGTGATTAATACAAGTGTGATGAAAATATGATGATGAAAAGCCTACTAGGATGTTGAATCCCCTTATATCAATCACCTTTAACCTTGAACCTTTCAATTTGATAACACTTCAATTATGAAGATGAATAATCCTAAATTGTTTAATAATCTTGTGTGGCTGTGATGATGCCAGTCCAGCCCACATAAGACAATGATGATATGGCCTTCGGCTCATTACTAATACCTTCATCTGCTAAAGTGAGCCCAGTAAAACCCAAGGCCCAATACTCGGTCCAGTAAGAAAAAGCGTGTTTGGCTTAGATGATTTTGGTTGTTTCTCCTTCTTGTGAAAGTGCTAGTTTTTGTGTGCCATTGGATGGAATTGCTACCAATCTCGATGCTTCGATATTTGTTGGATTCGAATGGTTTTCATTGAGACTTTTCATTTGGCTTTCTCTATGTTTTCTAGAGGATTTCTAGAGTCTTCTATGTTCTCTAATATTCATCTTCTTCTTCTGTGAGGAGCTTTTTGAATATGTTTCTTTAGCGTGATTTCTGTGTGAGATTAAGTGAATCTAGAAGCGTTGATGTTGGTAGTGTTTAGCTCTTCTGGCTCATAGAAGAAGCTTCACATTTACTGTGTATCGTGAGGGTTCTTGGGTGAATCTGGGCTTCACAATGTTGAATGATAAGGTTACTTTGTTTTGAGCCATCGATCTGTGATATCTTGATGTTCAGTAGTTCCTCGAGTGATAAACCTTTGTAATAGGAGTTTTGGATTATAGATATGTATTCTTTTGTTGTAAGTTTTGTCTAACAGTGGTATCAGACCCTTTCTTGGCTAGTGTTGGGGTTTCGATCGCGTTTTGGAGGCTGGAAAATTAATTTTTAGTCTTTGACCTTCGATCGCCTGAAAATCTGGAAACTCTAGTTCTGGTTTCGTTTCGATTTGGGGTTTAGTGAGTACGGATTTTAGTTGTGAGTTTGAGAGGTGTTTGGTATTCGTGTTTTTCTTGTTCTTGATCTCCTTTGTGGCTATCTGGTGGAACACCACCTCTTTGCTGTGACCCCCGATCCTCTCTATTACACTGTGGTTTGTTTATTGGTGGTTAATCTTAGACCACCCCTCTGGTTTGCATCTTCTAACACTGCATTTTCACTCATGAGTCTGCATATTCACTCCTGCTGTGCATTTTTTGTGTAATCACCTTATGTGATCAATTTATGCCTTGACCTGAGAACAAGAGTCTCATGGAATCCTAGTGAAGGTGAATTTGATCATCTTTGGGGTGACTGAGGTTTGTTCCTTTCATTATGTCGTTTTGACATATTGTTTTCAACAGTTTCAAATTTTTTCTTACTTTCTTGATTCTGAATTGTGTTATTTGTTTTGGATTCTTTTGTAAATCTTGAATAACTGTGATATTTGTTTACTGCTTATTCTCTGTGACCTATATAACTTTTATCTGCTTGTGAAGATCAATCTATTGCTTTCTTAAGTGCATCAGCTATCACAGTTTTATACTTTTGAACTACTTTGTGTTATTTCTAATTAATAAAATATGACACATACTTTTGAATTTGGTTTTTTTGATGGAAAATGAGATTTTTCCATTTGGCAACAAAAGATGAAATGTGTTTTAGTTCAACAAAAGATTACTAAGGCAATAACACAAAATTTTCCTAAAACTATGACAACTGGTTAGATAATTGAAGCTGATGAACTTGCTTATACTTATATTATTCTGCATTTGTCTGATCAAGTCTTGAGGAAAGTAGGAAAGCAAGATAATGCTAAGGCCGTATGGGATGAGTTAGAGAAGCTTTATCTAGTTAAGTCCTTACCTAATAAGTTTATTCTATTGGAGAGGTTCTTTAGCTTTAGGTTAGACACCTCTAAGGATATCTAAGACAATCTTGATACCTTCAATAAGTTGACTTAAGATATCACCAATGCTGGTGATAAAGTCTCTGATGAGTATAAGGCTGTTGTGTTATTGAATGCCATTCCGACACCTTTAGAGAGGTTAAGGCTGTCATAAAATATGGTAGAGATACGCTTACTTCTGATATAGTTATAAACTCTTTGAGAAGTAGAGAGTTAGAACTCAGGTCTGAGAGAGGGAATGGTGGGCCTGAGACTCTGTTTGTTAGGGGAAGAACCCAGAACAGGTTTAGTGGAGACCATGAAGGCTTTAATAATCATGAAAACAATAATAAGAAGAAGTTTAAGAGTAGGGGCAGGTCTAAGTCTAAGACTAGGAATAAAAAATGTTATGGGTGTAGGAAAATTGGACATTTTATAAAAGATTCTTATAAAAAGAAAAATGAACATAAAGGAAAATGAATTGATGAAGGAAATATAGTGGAACCTAGTTATTCTAATACAGTTGGTGTTTATGTGGTAACTGAACCTTCTTTTGACTGTGATTCTGCCAATGTTGTTAATGAAGGGAATTAGATCCAAGAATGGATCTTAGATTCTGGTTGCACCTTCTACATGACTCCTAAAAGGAGTCGGTTTGACTCCTTTAAGGAGATTAATGGTGGAGAGGTTGTAATGGGTAACAATATTGCTTGCAGCATTGAATACATTGGGGATGTGACATTGAAATTTGAAAATGGATATATCTTTACTTTATAAAGGGATATGTTCCTGAATTGACCAGGAACCTAATTTCAATGGGAAACTTAGATGACTTAGGATTACAAGGTAAGGTAAGTGATAGTTTGTTGAAGGTGATGAGAGGATCACTTGTGATGTTTAAAGGTGTTAAGAGAAATGAGATTTATGTTGTTAAAGCTAGTGTTGTAGTTGATTACATGGCTGAGCCTTCCAATGCTGAACTTGATGCCACTTTAAAGTGGCACAAGAGATTAGCTCGTATAGATGAAAAAGTCCTATATGTCCTTCATAAGAATGGTGTTTTTGGGAAGGACTCTATTTCTAGAGTTCCCTTTTGTGAAAACTGCACTTCAAGGAAGAAACAGAGATTGCACTTTAACACTGGAAAGCACAAATCTATCTCTGTCCTTGAATATATACATTCTGATTTATGGGGGCTTTCATCCACTATCTCTCAAGGAGAAAATAGATATTTTATTTCCTTGATTGATGACTATTCTAGAAAAGTTTGGGTTTACCTGTTAAAACACAAATCTGAAACCTTTGGGAAGTTTAAAACTTAGAAAGTGTTAATAGAGAATTAAAATGAAAAGAAAATAAAGACTCTTAGGAGTAACAATGGTCTTGAGTTTTGTAGTGCTGATTTTAATCATTTCTATTATGAAAATGGGATTAAAAGACATAGAACAGTCCCTTTACCACTCAGCAGAATGGAGTGGCTGAGAGGATGAATAGAACTTTATTAGAGAAGGTGAGGTGCATGCTTGTTGGTTCAGGTGTACCTAAAACCTTATGGGGGAAGCCTTAATGATAGCCGTTTACATTATTAATAGAACCCCTTCAAGTGCTCTAGGTGATAAAACACCTGAAGAGCATTGGATTGGAACTATTCTTGACTATTCACAGCTAAAAATTTTTGGATGTGCTGCCTATTCTCATCAAAATATAGGAAAAATAGAACCTAGAGCCCAGAAAATGTGTTTTCTTGTGTTATCCTGATGGGGTTAAAGGTTATAGGCTTTGGAGTAGAGAGTCTAGTGGTTTTAAGATCATTACTAGTAGGGATGTTATTTTTGATGAGTTAAATATGCCATGTTTGAAAGGTAATTTGATAAACAACTGTAAGGGATAGAAAGGGATAAAACCAAGCTGTAGGTGGAGCTTGGTATGCCATCTCAATATATTGATCTTGAACAGATTGATGTTGAGCCTGAAGAGACTGATCAGAGTGATATTAGAGAAGAGAATGAGGTTCAAGAGAATTTAGAAGAGCAAGTGAGTGATGTTAGTAATTATCAATTGACTAGAGATAGAGTTAGGAGAGATATTAGAGAGCCTCTTACGTATAGAAATTACCTGCCCTTAGCTTTTCTTTCTTATCAAGACTTAATTTTTAGAGAGCCAAAATCTTATGAAGAGGCTATTTCTAGCAAGCAATATAAGGAATGGTAGATTGATATGAATGATGAAATGGACTCCTTGATTAAAAATGGGACCTGGATTTTAGTTCCTAAACCTGCAGGTAAATCCCTTGTTGATTGCAAGTGGATTTTTAGTATTAAGGAGGGTAACACTGAGAAGATGCCTATAAGATTTAAGGTTGGACTAGTTGCAAAAGGTTTTACACAAAAAAAAGTCATAGACTTTAATGAGATCTTCTGTCATGTGATTAAGTATACTACTACTATTAGAGTTATGTTAGCTCTTGTTGCTCATTATAATCTTGAACTTGAACAAATGAATGTAAAAACTGCATTTTTACATGGTGATCTTGATGAAGTGATTTATATGAAACAGCCACATGGTTTTATTAATAAATCTAAACCTGAACATGTGTGTTTGTTAAAAAGATCCTTGTATGGTTTGAAACAATCTCCAAGACAATGGTACAAAAGATTTGATACTTATGTTTCTTCTATTGATTTTGTAAGAAGTGAATTTGATCATTGTTTGTATTTTAAAAGAGATGATGCAAATTCTATTATTGCCTTTATACTCTTTTATGTGGATGATATGCTTCTAATTGGACATAATATGTATGTCATTAATGAAATTAAAAGATCTTTGAGTGCTGAATTTGAAATGAAAGATCTTGGACATGCTAAGAAAATTTTAGGCATGGAAATAACATGAAAAAGGCGTGACAGTCTATTGTTTTTGAAACAGACTGCATATGTTGAAAAATTGGTAACTAGATTTGCCATGCATAATTCTAAACATGTCTCTGTTCCTCTGGCCAGTCATTCTAAATTGAGTAAGGATCAGTCTCCTATAAATGAATATGACATTAAACAAATAGAAAAGATACCTAATGTTAATGTTGTAGGATCTGTGATATATACCATGGTTTGTACTAGGCCTGATGTGGCTCATTCTATTAGTACCCTTATCAGATTTATGGCTAATCCTGGTTTAGAACATTGGATTGCTTTAAAATGGTTGTTGAGATATTTAAAAGATTCTTCACACTTAGGACTTTGCTTTAATGTCTGTAATGATGGTGTAGTGCTTAAAGGTTTTGTGGATTCTGACTTTGCTGGTAATATTGACAATAGGAAGTCTACTATTGCTTATGTGTTTACTTTTTGTGGTACTTGTATCAATTGGAAATCTTAATTGTAACATGTTTTAGCTTTATCAACTACTAAGGCTGAATATGTGGCTGCAACTGAGGCAATAAAAGAGGATTTGTGGCTTAAGGGGTTATTGTCTGAAATTAATGAATTGTCTAATCTTGTTGCATTATATTCTGACGGTCAAAGTGCTATACATTTGTGCAAAAATCCCATTTTTCATGAAAGAACTAAACATATTGATGTTAAGTTGCATTTTATAAGAGATATTGTTTCTAAAGATGTTTTACTACTTGAGAAAATTGCTACCCACTTTAATCCAGTTGATATGGGTACAAAAGTATTGTCTCTAACCAAGTTTAAGTCTTATTTGCAAATATTGAAAATTGATACTTGGTAATTGTTGATTTGTTCAGGTACTAATCCTAAACTTGGTGCTATGAAGGGTGATCAATGGAAGTTGTTTTATCCACTTAGGAATAGTATTAAGCTGTCTGGTTAACCACTAGCATCAAGGTGGAGATTGTGTGGCTGTGATGTCAGTCCAACCTACATAAGGCAATTATGATATGGCCTTTGGCCCATTCCTATTACCCTTTACTCTTTTCTGAAGTGAGCCCAGTGAAGTCGAGCCCAATATTCGGTCCAATAAGGAGGAAAACGTGTTTTCAGTTAGTTGTTCCTTATTGTGTTAAAAGTGTTAGTTTCTTTGAGCCGTTGGATGAGCTGCTACCGATCTCAATGCCTTAATATTTGAGGGATACGAATGGCTTTTGAATTAATTCATTCATTTGTGTTGTTCTTCTTTCAAGAGTTTCTGGAGACTTCTATGTTCTCTACATCATTTCTTCTTCCTCTGTGAACATCTCTTGAATCTGTTTCTTGAGCTTAATTTCTGTGTGAAATCCAGTGTTCAAAATATGTGTTATTGGTAGTGTTAAGTTCTTTTGGCTCATTGAAGAAACTTCACGTTTTACTATTGATCGTGAAGGATCTTGTGTAGATCTGAGGTTCACTATGTTGGATAGATTTGGTATTTTGTTTTGAGCCTACAATCTGTGAAATCTTGGTGTTCAGTAGTTCCTATAGTGATAAGCCTTTGTAATAAGAGTTTTTATTTTAAAATCTGTATTCTTTCCTTGTAAGTTTTGTATAACAGAGTTGTTTATGCATTAGCAATCAATAGGGTAATTTCCTTTAAGCTAATGCTTTGTATAATCCACCGAATAATGCTAAGTGCACATTCTTTAGTTTATATCTGTGTACACACCATTGAAATTCAAAAGTTTTTAATGAGAGTATTTTTTTTTTTTTTTCAAAAGTATCCAATCATGTGTCACCACGTAACACTATAAAAAATAATGCAAAAACAAATATACATGAAGCATGATTTTAATCCATGAGAGTTAATCTACGCAAAGTTAAGCCACTTCTACAGGGCCTTTTGTCAAGAAAAATCCAGGGAACCAAGTGTCTTAACTGTATTGGCTGTTGGGAAAGAGAAAAAAAAGATTTAAACTCAATCCACTATTGACATGTGGCAATCTACGAAACCACACTGGAGTTATAATTCCAATCTAGATGACTTTAAATTATAGATTAAATAAAACAAGTCATTTTATTATACATTTCATTTAACCTATCATTTAATATCACATAGGCTGACTATAATCCTAATTGAACTAAATAACATTATTCAAAAAAAAATTGTAAACGGCCATGTATTGACGGGGGGGCCCGTTGGCCCCTGTACTTACACGGCCTGTACATATATCGTTTGTAATTTACATCAAACACTATCTTTTGTAATCCACCAGTGCCTTTGAACCAAATAATTTTTAATAGATCAAGGTCAGAAAACAGAAAATTAAGCTCAGAGAACGACACCTAGCCGATAGAATAAGAAACGCGATATAACACTATAGGTACAAGTTATTCATCAGTGGTCCACATCTGCAGAGGTATTCCGTGTTCATATTCAGAAAACCTAAGACTGGCGCTCATGACTCAAAATTTGGCCATGGCACAAGATATAGCTCTTCCAATAGAAAAACTTGACAAGCAACTCTGCTAAGCTAAATAATATAAAAGAAAACCAACCTCGAACAAATTCAGAGAAATTACTGTAGAATCACTTGTAGAAAATGCAAAAACAATCTCTCTGCTAAGGTGGCAATACCTAGTAGTTCATTAGGTGTATAATAATCTTGAAACTCAGTGAAGCATGGAATAGTAGAGCCTCAATTTCTTCCAAAGAACTAGTAGTTCATACATTCAACAGATTCAAGAACAAGAGCTTATTAGCAAATAGATAAACAGCTTCCCCCTTCTTTTATGATTGACGAGTGCATCTGCCAGAAAGACCTTGTCCTCAGACTAAGCAGGCACTGCATCAGGCCAAAGTATAGTGTAAATGAACATTTTACTCGATAGATAACAGTACTCATGTCTTAAAAGAAAAGATAATAGAATGTGAAGAGAAAAAGTTAAAAGGTCTGGCATGCAAAATAAAAATAGGATTAGCCTAACTGGAGGACTATCTATAGCCTCTCAAATACAAATTTATTCACAGAATTTTTCATCTTCTTCTGATTTTGATTATTAGAAATCCATATACCAACACCATCTTTTAATTTGCTAAACAACATTTAGTCCCGTTTGATAGCCATCATAAAGAGAAATTAGGGGAAAATGATGTTTTGAATAGTGATTTTTCGTTGAATGTGAGATTAAAAAGTGGGGAAAAGTTTTGGATCTACTTGCAATATATTTTATTATGGAAACGTGTGGATGAAAATGAGTAAGAGAAATAAGAGTTTTAATTTAAAGTGTCAAACAGGGGCTTAAATTTCCTCTCCAAGCGTGTCTACAGAAATGGACAGCAGGTAGAGTGAAACCAGTTTCCAACTCAATAAGGGAAAAAAGAGTAAGAACCACCTCGAGTCACATTAGGAATACTGTCTTATGATTTATGAGCCCGTGGATAACCTAAAGGTAAGTTTTAAATGTTTACCAGTATTTCACAAATGGAAGAACAAAAAAATGGACATGTCCAGACAACAAATGCGAGTACAACATTGCTAAAAGATAAACAACTTACTGTATGTAGACGTATCAATTTGTTCAGGAAGCTCTTTTATATCCACTTCAAACCTCTCCTGAACCTGCAACAAATTAAGGAGCCAAGTCAGCAGATCATGTAAGCAGCCAAAAATAAATGCAAACTCAATATATATCAACCACGTACCTGATTGAGAACATCGGAGTCTGAGGCAGACGATACAAATGTGATGGCAAGACCTTTTGTACCAAACCGTCCAGCTCTTCCCACCTATTAAGTTGAAAATGAAAACAAAAGAACCTGAGGACAAATTGCTCAGAGATACTAAAACAGCAGATATTAGCCCCTGTTTGATGGAGATTTTAATCTCAAGTCAAAGTCAACAATAATTTTAACCACATATTTCATTAACTTTTATCAAAATCCACTAATTTCTGATTTAATCTACAGCCAAAAGGGGCTTAATGAAATAATAAAACAAGTACCCTGTGCAGGTAAGTGTCCGCAGAATCCGGCATGTCATAGTTAATGACAATGTTGACCCTTTCAATGTCAATTCCTCTGCCAACCAAATCTGTTGCCACAAGAATCCTCTTATGCCCCTCCTTGAAGCCCTTGTAGCGTGTCAATCTGCACATTTCCAAGCCATTGAGAAAAATGAACAATTGTGATATTGAACACAAGTCAGGAGAAAGGCATTGAATGAAAATGAAAACCACTCTGATGCGGACATCATCGAGACTTAAATTTTCATTGTCATTTGGATTTATCATTTATGTTTTCTATTTTTATTGTTATTGGGTTTATAGTAGTGGGTTGGCACAAACTCGTTATTTAACTAGGTTTCAGTATTTAAACAATTTTTACATTNTTATTGTTATTGGGTTTATAGTAGTGGGTTGGCACAAACCCGTTATTTAACTAGGTTTCAGTATTTAAACAATTTTTACATTACAATTTAGACAGTTGATGAATATGATAAATTGAATCGTGGCTTGCGGCCATTTTCTCCCCGTCCCCTCTTCTTCTGCTTCTTCTTGCTTCTTCTTCCTCTGCCTTCTCTTCTTTCTCTTCTATTTTCTATGGTTCTTTTAATTTGATAATTAATTATCTAGTCATCCTACATCAAAGTGGTATGAAAGCCTAAAATCCTACACCCAATTTTCCACCGCCGACTTCTTCTACAGTCACAGTCAACTCCCATAAGCAGCCCACACCGCAAACCCACAATCACCCAAGACATTGCACCCGAGCAACACAAACATCTAATACCTCCGCCCCTAATTCAACTATATCACAAACCTGCAGCTACAAGACCCGATCACCATCTCCACCCCCACAGCCCACTTCCCAGCAGCTGCATAGTCCTACAACCAAATCCAAACCACTGCTCGCGCAAAGCAAACCACGGTCCCACCAATCGACCCACGTCATCCTCCCACATTTGATTCTATCGAACACCAGCAGAAATCAACGCACCAGCAGAGGACCTACAAAATTAATCACAAAGCCAGAGCCTCAATCACCAGCATCCTCCCAAATCTGATTCTGTCAATTACCAATCGCCCACTGTTCGCTCACTCTAGCTCGCCGCCAATCAGGCACCACTCTCGACCGCTGCTAGCTCACTATCGCTCGCCTGAGCAGCGGCGCTCGATTGCTGTTGCCACCTTCCAGAAGAGACGTCAGGGCAGATGCAGAAACAGGGCCGAAAAATGGAAGAGACTCAGTTTGGTACTTTGGGCCTCAGTTGTCTGTGTATAAGTATTGGCTTGTTTGGGTAATTGAGTTTGATATTGGGCCTCCATTTTATTATCAATGTAATTTATTTTTAGTTACAAAAAAAGGTGAAAAAAAGTGTTGAGTGTGCAAAAAAAATTGTAAAAAAAAAAAGAGAGAATTTTCTATGCAGAGAATTTTTATTCTTGTTGTTGCGGCTGCTCAAACGATCAAGTTGCAACCTTGCCACCGTAGCACTGCCAAATGAAAAATCATTGATAAGGGCATCGTTGGACTCTTTTGAGT
>CAIGRP010072431.1:0-15972 GCA_903798385.1 Fraxinus cuspidata | reverse complement strand
TTATATTACCATCACAAAATTTACTTATTACACCACAATTTCATTATTTACTTAAATGGTCCTAAGTAAAACTACTTAAATAACCACACTATTGAATTTACTTTTCAACATTAAACAATTTTCATAGACACCACACTTTTAACTAGCTTGTTCACTATTTTCTTTACAGCGGTTGTGCATGGTGCAAATTCTTTAAATGAATCTCTTTTACACAAATCCCTACAAAAATATCACTATCTCCAAAAACTATTCGATGATTTGAATAACATAACCATACTTCTTAGATAGTTTAGACTCACGCACAAAATCAACAATGGAAGCCCCATTAAAATCCCTATTTAGAATTTTTGGTTTACATATCTCCAGTGGTTCCAAGTACGCAAGAGTCAACGCCGCACAGTTTTTCGGTAAGTACCCGAGGCCTCTCTTCGGTGAAAGGGCTATTGGATAATTTTCATGCGAAATCAAGAATGAAAACAATTAGCCCATTTGAAATTAAAATGAAAACAAGATTTTTGGAAATTTTGAAAACAGCTTACAAGATAGGTTCTTGGTGGTGATATAGATATATGGATATGAAGATGTAGAGAAAGAACTGTTGGGGGGTATCCAGAGTGAGTTTTGTGAATTAAATTGATACTTTTCACAAACAAATAACAAGATGAGCCTTGTTATGACAAAGAACAAGAGAAGTAGAAACTTCAAGGACAAAGATGACATGAAACACCGAGGCAAATGTTTAACACTCTGTCTTTGACATGAATTTGTCCCCACAACGGTGCTAATGGTGGATTAACGATTGTCTCCCAAAATACGACGTATTCTCCTAGCAGTAGAAGTTCTTCAAATCTCAAGACAATGTCAAACTTGAAACATAATATTCTCTCTACTCAAACTACGATTTTGATGCAACAAACAAATGATTTTACAAGAATTTTGATGCATAGTAATCAAGGAAGATGTTATGGGATGACTTTATGGTATCAAGGGTGTTTAATTTATAGAAGGCGAGGAGTTGTAGTCAGAGAGAAACACCCCCAAAACTCAGCATGTTTCATAGAGGGGTGCAACATTTCCTGGCGCTCACTTGGCCGCTTGTTTTTTTGCTTGAGCACCCAAAGCACAGATCTAGCTCTTGCTTGGTGCCAAGCTACTACCCGAGCGGTGGCCTTATATAGCCAAAAATTTGATTTTAGTTGGGGTGGATTTCGAATGTGGTAGAACAAAAACAAATTGTAGTGACAATATAATCACCCATGAAGATTATGTATAATTACAAAATTACCCCTTAATAGTTGGCAGGGAATTTTTGTAAAAGATATTTTTTTTCAAGATAAAAGGGTAAAATATTTAGAGAAGAAAGGTATAAAGAAATAATATAATGGCTTTATTCTTTTATGCGTGTTTTTAATAAAATGAAAAAGGGGCGTTCATTTAGATTTTCACACATGGTTCCAAAATTTTAAGGTCGGCCTTATCTAAAACTTGAGTCATTAAACGACCACCAATGCACCATGTGTCAATATTTGGTTAAGAGGTGTCACTAACTCCAAGTCGTTATTCACTCGCATATTGTTCAAAAATGAACTTCAGATCAAATGCCATAAAACATACATACCCCACTAAAAGGCAATCGGAATAAAATTATTCATAAATCAAAATCTATAGTTGACTCTCAAACTATCACGACAAGAATAAAAGAGAATTAAGCCATAAGAACAATAGCACTATTTACTTGACGGTTCTATTGGAATTTGAAACTTGAATTACTCGAAAAATAATTTTTTTCTTCTTTAATTTCAAAATTCAAGATCGTTAATAGATGATAACGTATATGTTATAATAAAAGAATTTAGATTAAAAATTTATCTAAAATTGATAATCAATTTTTGATTGAATCAGAATCACGATTCAATATTTTAGATAGCGAAAGTCCAGCTTTTGAATTCAAGAACTTGATGCTTCCAACCTCAAAGCTTTTTTTGATAATATTAAAAGTCAATACTAAATTAACATGTGAGCACCTTCTTTTAATAAACCAAAAAAATGAATTCTAAAACAGAAAAACTAAGAAAAGATCGAGAAATAAGAAAACAAAATTTTCACTTTTTCTCTCTCGTTTTGCTCGTAGAATTTGGCAATATGTGCCTATATTTATAGGCACAAAAGCCTTCTCTTAATCCATATCAATTTAGGTTTCAGTTTGGCATAATTACACATGCATTCCTTTAACTTTAATTATAATTTTAATTAAATTCAAAACTCTTCAAGTTATTGCAATTTAGTCAAAAACCTTTTCAAGCTACTATAGGGACATGCTATATTATTCAAGTTCCAATAATTATATTATGTCTAGTGGAACCTAGACCATCTAATCTAATTATTAGTATTTTCCTTCTTCACTAAAAATAAAAGACTACACTATTAGAATAAATAAAAATTTAGAAGCTAATATATACTAAAATACTTTTCTTTGACCAACCGTATATATATTTTATTTTTCTTTGAAATTCGATAATTAGGTAGGGCATAAATGACCATTTTGGCCCTATAATTATACTCAATAACTTAAGTTTCATTTTCTTCAATAGTCCGGTAAACTAATCACACATATTAAAGTTTAGTCATCTATAAACACTGATCTCAAATTTACAACTATTTTACAAAAACACTTAAGAGCCACTCTAACTAGTTTTCAAGACGATGGTTTCAATACGAATTCGTGTTCTCCACAACCACTCATTCTCATGTTCTCAACTTACCGAGATATTTGATCAATTAAATTGATCTTACCCATTTGTAAATCAATGCATCATAAAAGTCTTGGATGCTATATTATTAAACTTGACACATGATTAGTTCAATACATTGCAAGTATAATAATATCATATTTAACTATTTGTGTGATAAAGGAAAAATTGCAAAATCCAAGTACTGAATCAGTCAATAGTGCAACCTTTCAGTTTGAGGTACTAACCTTTATACATTAGTTATAAACAAATTGTTTATAAACAAAATATAAGTTGTTTCACATTGTACTTCTCCATGCATGAACCTAACTTGTATCTTCACAAGCGATCATTGACATTTTAATTTGCATGTTCAATATCAAATCAATGAAATAAATATTGTAAAATGTTATCTTATCAAAACAAAAATATACTATATGGGCACACAAATCAACAAATATCTCCATTATTTTAGAGTACATGTATAATGCATTGTAACCTCGTGTCTTCTCCTTAAAAACCTTACCCGACAATCTTTTGATAAACTGATATGCAAGGTTATCACCAATAGCAATTTTACTAATAATCACATCTTCTCTACCAACAATCTCTATTAAGAAATGATCTTTCCTTTCAATGTGTTTACCCTTCTGATGACTTTGGTTCTTGACATTTGTCACTGCCCTACAGTAATCACTATACAATGTCAAGGCCATGTAGAAATAGGCACCACTCAGTGTCTGTTAGAAATTTCTTGAGTTATGTAGTCTTTTTAGAAGCCTCACAAGTTTATGGATACTTGGCCTCATACAAATCAGTAATGAATGATCGCTTAATACTTCTCCATAAAATGGCCCCATTGTAAAGTTCAAACAACAATCCTAATGAAGATTCGAGAGAGTCTTTATCATCCTAGAAGTTGAAATACATATAATCCACCAGATCAAGATCTTGCCAAGGGTAAACTAGCATATGGTTGCTTGTATTCCAAAGGTACTTAAGGAAATGTTTTACATCCACCCAATATTTTGTTCTAAGGTTAGATTGATATCGAATTACCGTACTAACATCTTCACTCATGTTAGGTCTATTGCACATCTAGCATAAATAAGACTATCTACTGTCATAAATAAAGTATCCTACTCATGCTCTCTATTTCTTTAGGATACTTGGAGGACTAATTCTTAGAGAGTTTGGTTCAATCCTGAATGGAATATAATTCTTCCTAGAAACTTTCATAGAAAATCTGACAAGTATCTTGTTAATATAAGAAGCTTGAGACAAGCTAATGAGACAGAGCTATTAGCTTGCTCATCCGATCTCTTAAGATATGAATACCTAGAATATAGTTAACTTTACCCAAGTCTTTTATATGAAACTATTGGGCCAACCACACTGTTATAGATGTAATACTTACATTTCATTCCAAATAAGTAGTGTTTCATCCATACAAGCATTAGGAAAATCAAAATCTCATCTTGAATCTTCTTATAGACACAAGGTTCGTCAAAGTTCTGATCAAAATCAAATGTCTTATTCACCTCATCCATAAATGAACCGTCGTAGATATCATATACATACATTCCAACATTCTTAGCATGTTGTCCCAAATCTGCATTCACATCATCCATATCCTCATTATATAAAGTCGATCATCAACTTGTACCGTAGAGATCACATGATTGGATTTTGCGAATAACAAGTACATAGAAGGTGGAGTAATGACCCTCCGACTTTGTTTTAAGGGACGGTTGATCTTGGATTATAGCGTCATTTGGAATTGTAAAGTTTTCATCGAAGTCAGTATCACAATCAAGTAATGTAATTACCTTTTGATTACCTTCATTGTTCTCGTGATCTATAGCATTGATGACAACTCATCTCTCCCACTCAAATTACATTGTCTAGGCACCGTTGACACCATACAATCTCTGTCTTCGTGCTATTTTCAAGGAATCAATAAGAAAACATTCCCACTCATTTCTTCCAAAACATATTTACATTCGGACATACGTTCATTAGTATGCCTATCATCTAGTAAGGTTGCATTTGTACTTAAAAAAAACCTTCTATCTAGAGTTCTATAGAAATAATGTCCCTTGGTGCCCTTGGGTTAATCCAAAAAATAGGCATATTTTCGACTACTACAACTTTTCTGCCTTCTCTTTTAGCACACGAGCCGGACATCCCAAAATTCAAATGTGATGCAAGGTGGACTTTTTTTTATTCGACAATTCTTAGGGAGTTTTGAGAAAAGAGTTAGAACGAACTAAGTTACGAACATATACAACTATCTCCAATGAATATTCCAAAAATGTTAAAAGTAAAGTTGTGAGAATCATCATTGACCTAACCATATATTACAATATCAGGTATCTTCTTTCTGAAGCGTCATTCTATTAGGGTGTATCGACACATTTAGTTCAGAAACAATCCCATTTTCTATCAAATAGTCACTGAATTCTTCAAATAGATATCCGCCACATCAATCTAATCGAAATGTCTTAATATTTATATTTGTCTAGCATACTAATGAGTCGACACACATTAAAATAAAATAGTTCCAATAATTTTTTGACTCCAACTCTTTTTACCTAAAAAAGATCTCTGTCATTGTTCTCTCAAAGCAAGAATCACAAATCGAAAAATCTTTCGACCTTAATTGATTTAAGGAAGTCATCTTTTGTCAAATCTTTGTATTGTTAGGTTGATGTGTCCAAATCAAAGATGCTATAGATATATATCACTAGTTTAATGCCACTTTAATTTCTGGTTCATAGAAATAACATTTATTTCATTTGTGGACATGTTAAAAATATAAAGACCATTCACAAAATGTCAAGAACAAATAGAAACTTTACTCATTAAAATATGAAGCGCGTCTGGCGCCAATTTTATAGTATACCCTTATCGTATTAAATCGGATACGGAAATCAAATTTTCACTTCTTAATAGTCTTTAAAAATTAAACACCTACCACAAATGAAGTAAAACAAACTACTCCTATGTTCTTGTCACAACTTAAACTTTCATCGAGTTTTCTACTTTCCTGATGTACTTGCATCATTATGCAAATATGATTAGCGGCTGCAAACTCTACAACCTAGAAATTTGTAGAAAGTGAACAATGAAAACTCATTCACTCACTACTTTAGCTAGTATATTTTGGTAGTCTTTCATTTATTCTTTTTGCCTACATTTGGAATACTTACCTCTCGACTTTCCATCTGCTTCCAACTTTTTGTTTATCTTTTTTCCAATTACTTCTTTTAGCTTGGAACTAATGAAGCTACCTATCGTTGTAAAAGCATCGTCTCATTCACCCTTAAAAACACTTTCTACATATTGCAACTCATTCATGAGCTCAGTTAATGTCATCTTCATTTTGTGATGTCCACTGTAAATTGTGGAAACATATCAAATAAAGAATTCAACACCATATCAATTTGAGTCCCTTGGTCGATGGTTGTACCAAGACTCTCCCCCACATGTACGTACAAAATCATAGTCAACAGATGATCTTTCAAAGGTGTTGCGAATTTCATGTGGATGTTAATAAGGTACAAGTAGCTTCAAAGTGGGCCCCCTTGAATTGATGACCAAACATATCTTGAAGGTTTTGGAGTATTTCCATATAAGGTACTCTGATTTTCAAGCTTTTACCGTAAAACGTTTTCCAATGAAGCTAAAATTTAACCGCCAGTCATCTTGTGTACAATCACCCACTTGTCATATGCAACACTCTTAGACTTGCTCATGGTCTCAATAGGTCCTATATGACTTCCACCTCAATCCAAGAATCAAGTTTCTCTACATAAAATTACATTTCCGATTGACATAAATTTTTCCAGAAAGTTGGTTTTATTTTAGAATAACATAAAATAGAAATTTTGCTAAAAATAATTGTACATTGTATATTAAAATTAAGCTGCAAGTAACAAGTTAGCATGTGATGGATGAATGCATATTTGTATCCATCACACTATAGTAATGCATTTACAACTTGATATATGTGATCCAACAGACCCCTCTATACAAAGGTCAATATATCTACTGATCAAGCAGGAATTCTCTGACTAGACAAATCAAATCTAACAGTAAATATTTAGATGACCCGATATCGTTTTATTTGATCATCAAAGTTATAGACTAGACCCCTCTATAGGAGGTTCATTGATGATCTTGATAACTTTTGTCTAGATCTCTAGATAGTCAGAAATAATTCAGACATATATAGGATGAACTCAAATTACATTCTATCCAGACAACATTAATATAAAGGAATCCAGTCAAGTAATCCAAACTATGTGACCCTTCTATATGAAGTCTGTTACATTAACGAAACAAGGCTATCACGTTAATTTGTTTACAGATTGACCAAATAAGACCATGAGTTTTTAAAATAAACATCGTCTCCCACTTAATATTTTAAATGATGAATTTAAATTTTAAATAATCACCTGTCGTTCACATTAATCAAATTAACATATAATTTAATTATTATGAATTTCTCTTTCTAGAGAAGTTTAATATAAGCTAAATTAATCGGGAGAAAATCGGTGTTTGATGATATGCATCCAATTTCATGATTCAAAAAAAAAAAAAAAAATTATATGCCGTGATATGTAGAATGATTATATTTCAAACAATAATTTATAACATTCATATGCAATAAATTAACAATTAGTGGTGGCCCAAAGTTAAATATAGAACTAATTGAGACCAAGTCCAATATCTAATTTAAATCTTCGACCAAAAAAATTCAAGGATCCAATAGTAGAAATTTAAACATCTATCAGACTACCACTGTACCTCCAAAAAATAGTTTCGAACCCGAATCATCTATATCCAATCCAATCTATGTGAATGTGTACCAGAACCCTTCCAAGGTCGAATCCAATCAACGTGACCCCTGCGATATCATGTCTATGCGAACCGCACACAGATCCGCAGATCTAAATGCAACGTGCAGATCTGGATGTCCATGCGAGCATCCAGATCTTTGTCACTTTTTTGAACTTTTTGATGTCGGTTCATAACGGATAGTTTTTATACTTTCATATGAGGAAACGGACGTCCGATTGACTGTACGCTTCCACATATGTTTTTGTTTTTTGAATTCTATAAATACCATCTCATTTTGTATTCATTACAACACTTTCAAGAGTATATAAGTGAGATATTATTGAGAAAGATTATATTGATCTTACATCTTATTTATCTTCATCAAATCATTTACTTTGAAAATCATTAATTGATTCAACCTTTGAAAATCATCTTTTCACCGAATCTATTTCATCTAACACTTCTTCATTTATTGCTATTCAATTGAAGTGTTAGCCTATTTTTGTCTTAGTACTTAATTCGTTAATATCATTTATTAAGAGAGAAATTCTAAATTGTAAAATCATTTCTTATCAAATTTGTGGAGTCATATTGAGGTCCCTTAAAGCTCAATATTATACAAGGGTCGGTGCTCCTTATTTGTAAGTCACGGGAAGCATTGTAAGGATTTGGATTGCACTATAAGTCAATCAAAAATAGTGAAATGACCTTGCTCGTGACAAAGACTTGGTAATGTAGGACGCAGAACATCGTTTTGGATCGAACCTCCACAATTAAATCGTTTGTACTCTTTCTTCCCTTTTTATTTATTTTTTTCATATTTGTGCTTTGTGTTTGATTGATTTATTCATTCTCTACTTTCATAAATTTAAATCAATTTTTTGAAAAAGTTTAGAAAACCAATTCACCCCTCTTAAAAATTAAAGATTTCACAATCTTGAGTAATAGCTAATCACAAACTTCAAAATCTTGATGGGCATTCTACAAATTGTCCTCCCTTCTTTGATGGCACATGCTATAGTTATTGGAAAGTTAGGATGATGATATATATTCAATCCATAGATTATAATATTTAGGAAGTCATTGAATATGGTCCTTATGTGCCTACAAAGATGATTAAGATTGATGGCAAAACCCAATCAAACAATTCTAAAACCTAGAGAAGAGTGTGATAAAGATGATAAAAGAAAATTATCTTTAAATGTTAAAGCCAAAAATCTACTTTATTGTGCTTTAGATAGAAATGAATTTAATCGTATTAGCATATGTGATTCCGCATATGATATTTGGCATGCATTAAAAGTCACTCATATTAGTACGAGTAAAGTCAAGGAAACCAAAATTATTCTTTTGGTTAAATAATTTGAAAATTTCTTCGTGAAACAAGATGAATCTATTGACGATATGATTATTCGTTTTATCGATATTGTTAATGGCCTTAAAGGCTTGATCGTAAATTTACTAACGATGACTTGTAAGCAGAATGCTTAGATCACTATCGGAAGATTGGAGCTTATTAAGGATGTTAATTGAAAATACCAAAAATATCAACTCAATGAACCCATTAGAAGAGCTTTATGGTACATACCTTGATGACTTATGAGTTAACAACACCGAAACTAAAGTGAAAACAAGGAAGAACAAAAAAAATCAAAGTAGCCTCCTAAGCACCAAATTGCCTTAAAATCGATAATTGAAGAATGAACTATAAGTGAAAACATGAGTGATGAAAAACTTAATGATCTAGTTCTTCTTCTTAAGAAATGGAGAGGTCTTCACAATAATCGGAGATTTCAAAAGAAAAAAGAAAAGGGTGAAGAAAGAAGCAAAAAAATCATTTACTGTGATTGTACCAAACCCGAATACAAGAGAACCGAGTGCCCAAGCAAGAAAAAAGGCATTCCAAGCGATATGGGATGAAAGCGACAATAATGATCACGATGAAAATGATAGTCAAAAAGAAGTCGCCAACATTTGCTTCATGGCAATCAAAGATGGGGTAAATCCTATTCAAAAAAGCTCATATGATCAATTATCTACTTTCTATGATCAAATTCTGGAGAAATTTGAAAAAACTTACATTAAATCACTCCATTCTAAAAAAGAAACACTCCTTGTTGAAAAATAAAATGAAAAATATTTTTGGAACTTAAAAGGATTATGATTCTTGGATTAAAGAAAATTTCTCTTCAAAAGAAAAAGTTGAAGATTTGACCAAAGTTGTTCACAAATTCACTCAAGGTAAGAAGAATTTTGACTTAATACTTGGTGATCAAAAATGTATTTTGACAAATTGGATATAAACCCTTTTTGAAACAAAAATCCTTCAAAAATCTATTTGTTAATGCATCAAATACCTCTCATCCTATCACCACTTGTAGCTTTTGAAACAAAAAATGGACATGTTACCTTTAATTGCCTAACCAAAAAAAGCCTACATTTCGAAAGTAGAAACAAGTGGATTAAGGAGTCCACTAAAATGAACTACCAAGGACTGAAGTTTGAATGGGTACCAAAAATCAAAAATTAAATTATCCTTGTAGGTACCAAAGAAGACAAAAAGCAAATGGTTCTTGGATAGTGATTGCTTTAAGCACATGACCTGAGATAGGACTTCGCTATCAAATTTCAAAAATATGGATGAAGATCATGTCACACTTGGAGACAATGCAAAAGGAAAAATCATTGGAATTGGAAACATTAGTAATCACACATTCCCCCTATTGAAAATGTTTTATTAGTTGATAACCTGAAATATAACTTGCTAAGTATTAGTCAATTATATGATAAAGGTTATACTATTAAATTCAATTATTCTAATTGCTTTATTAAGGATGCTACATCAAAAGAGGTAATTTGATAGGAAGTCGAAGTAAAGATGTTTATATCATAAATATTGAATTTAAAAGTGATGAAAAATGTTTAAGAAGCTTAAAAGATGATACTTGGTTATAGCATAGGATATTAGGTCATTTAGCATGGATCTTCTCTCAAAGATTTCCAAAAATTGTTTTGTCAAAAGATTGCCAAATTTAAAATTTGAGAAAGATGAAATTTGTAATGCTTGTCATTTTGAAAAGCAAGTAAAGACTTCTTTCAAGTTTAAGCATTATTCTTCAACTACAAAACCTTTATAACTTCTTAACATGGACATTTTTGGACCTTTTAAAATTGTTAGCTTGAGTGGTAAACATTATGCATTCGTCATTGTCGACGACTTTCTAGATTTACTTGGATCCTATTTTAAATCTAAAGGATAAATCTTTGAATGCATTTAAATATTTTTAGTAAAAAAGATTCAAAATGAAAAAAGGATACTCCATTACAACTATTAGAAGTAATCATGGTGGAGAATTTGATAATATCATTTTTTATAACTTTTGCATTGAAATGGATATGAACATAACTTCTCAGCTCTCAAAACTATTCAACAAAATGGTGTAGTAGAGATGAATAATTGTACATTACAAGAAATAGGTAGGATCATGTTTAATCAAAATAGCTCACCAAAATACTTTTAGGCCGAATTCATTAACACTGCTTACTACATTGTTAATAGAGTTTTAATTAGTAAAAAAACAAAAAATAAAAACTCCTTATGAGTTTTGGAAAAATAGAGTTCCCAATTTTGGTTATTTTAAAATTTTCACTTGTAAGTGTTTCATCTTAAACAAAAAAGAAAATTTGAGAAAATTTAACTCAAAATCCAATATTGGAATCTTCCTTGAATATTCATCAACTAGCAAAGCATATGGAGTTTTCAACAAAAGAACATTAGTAGTTGAAGAATCTATGCATATAACTTTTGATGAAACTAATCCTCTTGATCAAGATAAAAGTATTTTGAATGATGTAGATTTGGAGATTCATTTGAGTAAATGAACATCCAAGATCAAAACAAGAAAGATCGTAAGGATCAACGTAAGGAATAGCAAATATTCAACAAGGTGAAGAAGAATTTCCCATAGTATAAAATGATCTAATTTTACCTAACGAATATAGGTTTGTCCATTCTCATCCAAAATAACTCATTATTCGCGATCCATCTAAATGTATTATTATTAGAGCTTCATCTAGAATCATCTTAATAGTTGTGCCTTCATTTCACAAATTGAACCAATGAATTTCAAAGATGTCCAGTTTGATGAATTTTTTATTCTAGCTATGAAGAAGAACTAAATCAATTTGAAAGAAATCATGCTTAGGATTTAGTCGTTAGACTAAATGATCAAATCGATATCGGCATAAAATGATTTTTTAGAAATAAACTAGATGAAAATAGAATAATTTTGTGTAACAAGGCTAGATTAATTGCCCAATGTTAAAATCAAGAAGAATGCATTGATTTTGAGGAAACTTTTGCAACAGTTCCTAGATTAGAATCTATTCACATGTTTCTTGCATTTGCTTGCCATAAAAGATTCACTCTTTATCGGATGGATGCTAAAAGTGCCTTTCTAAATGGCAATATTTGAGAAGAAGTTTTTGTAGAGCAACCCCTCGATTTTAAAGATCAGAAATATCCAGATTATATTTTTAAACTTAGAAAGGCTCTTTATGGTTTAAAGCAAACTCATGGAGCTTGATATGAAAGATTGAGCAATTTTTTTTACTTTCAAATAATTTTTCAATAGGAAAAGTAGATGCTAACCTCTTTGTTAAAATAAAAAAAAAATGATATGATTATCATTCAAATTTATGTTGATGATATTATTTTTTGTGCAACTGGTATTTCTCTTTGAAAAGAATTTTCTAAATGAATGAAGGAGTTCGAAATGAGCATGATACGAGAACTAAAATTCTTTTTTGGACTCCAAATTAGACAAAGTAATGATAGGCTATTCATTAGTCAGAATAAGTATATTTTTGACATGCTCGAGAGTTTTTGATAAGTGCGTTTTTACATACTTATTTTACTGTCAAAAATGGAAAATTGTTGATTAATATGTTGAAATATAACTTAATTCTATATAATTTATGTTTTACAAGACAATGTGATGAATGTAGCAGAAATAAGAAGAAACAAGTGGAAAAATGACCAATTTGAAGGAAATGAAAGTTTATGGACCAAAACGCAACAATTGTGAAAGTGGGATATGCTATGCGATCGTATAGCCTAATCCCTTATGCCGTCACATGTACCCCTTCAGAGAAATCCAGCACCCAGCTCAAGGCTTCTATACTACTGCAAAACTTATCACTCTGCGGGCGTATAGTAGTAATTTGTGATGCGAATTTCAGTTTTCTAATTTATATGAAATTCTTATGAAAACCAACTTCTTTCATGATATTTCAACCTGAAAATGTACCAGAATGAAGGAGCTCCAGACATATTTTTCTCTGGTTTTCGCTCAAGATTTCCATGGAAAACTAAATTTCTTGGTGAAGTTAGGAAGGAACTCATTGGATTTGGAGATTTCACACCGTCTATTCATGTAATTTGATATTTCCTTCTTGAAAAATTTAGGATTTAGACTTTTTCTACATGAATTTGTTTGAGATTGATTTAACTTTTATTAAATTCTTCATAAATCTAGTCACGCTCTTTCTATTGAATAATTGAAGTATTTGTTGAATTTTAATCTCAAATTTATATTATTGGTATGATTAATTATTGTCTTATGCTTGATGTATATGGTCGTTTCTTAATCTTATTCCAATGAGAAACGTGGAAATGTGTTTTAAGAAATCTAGATTCTAAGATTACAATTGAAATAAATTGATTTCAATGATATATCTTCCGATTAGATAGTTGAAATGAAAACCTCTAATTAAGTAAAAAGAATGAATAATAGATGTTGAATGACCCAATCCAATTGAGGGAATTCGGGCGCTTCAATATTCCAAACATTGATTTTAATTTTGTTATTTCAAATCACTAAAGCAATAAATTCTAGTACACATTCCAAGAGGGCATTCACCTTTTGATCCTTTGATCTATTTTTCATCTCCCTGTGAAATCGACACCCCAAAGTTGTGCTACAAATACCGCCTTATTCTTTGAGCATAATCAAATTTTGGCACTGTTGCGGGGGAGACGATATAAAATACCAAGGGATCAATTGAAAAAGACGATATCATTCATTTCTATTCTTTAGTTAATTTCAATTTCATATTTTTTATTTTTTTTATTCTCATATAGGTTCATTTTTGTGTTTTATGAGCAAGGATGCTCTACCGAATGACATTTTTTGTGCTTAAATCATTTTCTAACCCTATCTTTGATACTGCATCTATTGCCACGAACACCATACTATACAACACAATGACTTATAGTGAACATGGTGATGCACCTTATAGGACTTTACAGGATTATCTTCATCCTACATGCACGTCCACACCATCGTGGATCATGTTTACGCCTAATATGCCACCTATGGAACTTAAACCTAGAATCATTCAACTTTTTCCCACTGTTCATGGACTCGAAACTGAAAATCCATATGTGCATATTAGGGAATTTGAGAGGTGGTCGCAACCTTCCACAATTAACAAAGTACAACGAACGCAGTCCGGCTAAATTTTTTCCCATTTTCACTTAAAGAGCAAGCTAAAAGCTGGCTATAATCGTTGAGACCATGGTCGATTTGCACTTGAGCTAAAATGACTCAATCATTCTTTAATAAATACTTTTCCCACCAAAAATCTAGTGTCTTAAATAAACAAATTTCGTTGTTTACTCAAAAGGATAGATAAACCTTATACCAAGCCTCGGAAAGATATAAAGAACTACAAGCACTTTGCCCACAATATGGTTATAAGAGTTGGCGTATCTTGAGTTGTTTCTTTGAAGGATTAACACCTAGGGAGCGTCAATTCGTAGAAATGATGTGTAACGGTGAAGTTTTACAAAACAATCCTGATGAGGCTATAGAATATCTAGATAACTTGGAGAAAAAGCTCATTCTTGGATTGGACCTAGCACCATTGAGAGTACCAATAGGTCACGGACCACAGGAAATCCCGCTAGCTCAGGTATCTATCATCTTAGGGTGTAGGATAGCTTTAGAGCCAAAATAGAAGCCCTTACTAGAGAACTAGAGATCCTATGTGCTAAGGACTCTAAATCTACACAGAATTAATCTGTGTTGAGTCTTTGGGACCCTATTTTGTGTATGGTAGAATTGATCATTTAGAGCAAGAGTGTAGTACTTTTGCTGACATAAGGGGGGGTTTATGAGAAACATTGTAATGCCTTTGGCTCACACAAAAAGCCCTATGCTCTGTTTTCGAAAACCTACAATCCTGGGAGGCGGAATCACCCCAATTTTAACTGAAAATATGAAAACCAACAACCCATCCAGCCATCTAGAGCTTTTAGTACACCTTTATATTAGCCCACAACTTCTAGGAACTCTTTAGAAGACACCTTACATGCTTTGATAGAGGCACATGTAAGACAAATCAGAAGTTTGAAACTCTGATCACTCAGGTAGTTGAGGAAAACAAATAGATAAAAAAAATCATATGTCTAAGTTGACTTAATACCTTATGTAGTTGAGGAAAACAAAGAGATAAAAAATCATCTGTCTAAGTTGACTAATGCCTTAGCTGTATGGGAGAGTGTAAAATTTCCATGTCAGCCTCAACTAAATCTTAAGGGGCAACACATGGCACAAACCTCAGGATCGGAAGAAAACAATATTAAAGAAGTGAATGCCATAACCACTAAATTAGGAAAAATCATAGAACCAATCCCTAAGCTTAGGAAAACTGAAAATGAGTCTAGTGAGAGTAGCCCTAGTGAGAAAGTGGTGGAAAACCCGATTAGAGTGCCTTTCCCTCACGCTCATAAGCCTACATTGAAGTCTGCCGGTTAACATAGTGAAATCCTAGGACACCTCAAGCAAGTAAAAATCAATCTGCCTCTCTTGCATGTGATTTTTCAGGTTTCTACATATGCTAAAGTCTTTAAGGACTTGTGCAGTGTGAAGAGAAAGCACCATGTCAAGAAAACTACTTTTTTTGACTGAGCAAATGAGTGTGGTGATTAAGCAAGGATCCCACCAAAGTATAAGGACCCTGGTTGTCCTACTGTGTCTTCTGTCATTGGGAACCATGAGTTTACACAAGCTCTTATTGATTTAGGGGCAAGTGTAAATCTCATGCTTTAAGTAATTTACGTTTTGTTAGGTGTAGGTGAGATAAAATCGACTTCTGTGGTCTTACAATTAGCTGATAGATCCACCATTAGGCCTAGGAGGTAGTTGATGATGTATTAGTTCGAATTGACAAATTTTACTATCATGTAAACTTCTTGGTTTTGGATGTAAAGGTTGACGTAAATGTTGATTCTAAAATCACTATTGTTCTTGGTTGACCTTTTTTTCCCACAGCTAATGCTCTTATAAATTGTAGGAATGGTCCAATGAAGCTTTCTTTTGGGAACATGACTTTA
>CAIGRP010072427.1:0-16248 GCA_903798385.1 Fraxinus cuspidata | reverse complement strand
TCATCTCAAGAGTGGAAACGAAACATCGAAATTGCTCGGAGTTATCTTGAGAAAGCTCGGAAACGGTACAAAAAAGCTACATATCTAAAGCGCTGTTTTCTTGAATTTAATGTTGGAGATCTGGTAATGGTTAAACTCTCCTACAGAAACTGTTATAAATCGACAAGGGGCAAAGAATCAAGATTGGTGCCAAAATATATTGGATCATTACTCATCGTGAAGAGGATTGAAAGAGTTGCATACAGAGTTTCCTTCTTGGTGCAAAATCTACAAGGTCCTTCATGTTGGTGTACTCAAGCCATACTTTTCCAACAAGGAGGATGCATCCAGAAATGAGCCAAAACGACCTTTGTTTGAACTTAAAAGAGTTGGAAAGAAGGTACTGAAGTAATTCTTGAACATCGAACTACTCAAACTTCCAGGAAATATTATCAAAGAGTACTTGGTCAAATGGAGCGGATACAGCAATCAGGAGAATACTTGGGAAAGTAAAAAAAGACTTTGGAACCTTCAAACCATTAATTGAAGCATAGCATTCATCAATGGCTCCGATGACGTCGCCAAAACAAATGGGGGAGAATGTCAAGGACCACAGCTTTACTTAAGCCCCTTGACCCAATCGCAGCTGCAATTTGCCCAACTTCGACCGTACATTGTAAATATTAGTTTAGTTTGAGTTGTAATTTCATTGCCATTGTAATAGTTTATTTCAATTGTAAAATAGATGTGATATTGAAAAAGTTTAATATGATTCATCGTCATTTAAACGTCTACTCCCATCACTTAGGTTTTTGTTCTGAATGCTATTATAGGGGGTATTAGTCATTCAAACATCTTTTAAGCTTTTTAGTGTTCGCTCTCCGCACTAGTCATTGTAATTTCTTGCTTTATCAATNACTAGCCATTGTAATTTCATGCTTTCATCAACTGTAATTTCTAGCTTTCAAGCAATCAATGATCAAGTTATTTCCAATGCATTTTAATTTTATGTTGCAAGCTTTCTACAAATTGTAATCAAATTTTCTTTCGTCCTGAAACGATCGAGAAAAGGCGGAAGGTAGTCTAGTGGAATAGACTACTGCCATACGGTGTCACTTTCTGTGCCAAGAAGAAAGACACCCCGTGAAACCCAGACTAGTTGCTTTTTCAATAAAATTTCTTTGAACTATACCAAACATACTCTTAACCTAGACTAGTTGCTTTTTCAATAAATCCACTCAAACAAATTCATTAATCATTATTATAGCTTCTTTTTCTTCTTCTCAAGGTTCAGACACAACAGATCATTTATAAATCTATAAAGTATAAAAATATTTTTCAACTTGGACTAATAGGATAAATTCTCGATTTCGATAAATTGATAAGTTATATCTAATTCCAGTTTTTAAATAAAGCTAATACTAGATATAGAATTTTTTTCATCAAAAAGAAATATAATTTAAAAAAAGAAGAATATTATCAAGAACAGCTACCCTCTAAGTAATTTATAATTAACGGTCCTCTTGGCAGCATGCAAATCATAACATGGGTAAAATTTCACAAAAAAGGCAAACAGCCAATAAATATTTGATTTAAGTGTCCCCTTTTGGACCGGGAAAATTAATTCAGGGGCCTACATGTCTATACACAAAACTACCAATGCTGCTTTGGACCACCTCTTGCTACATATGACCTTACAATCCCTAAGAACATTTTTGAGAGACTTTTTAAATATGAAATGCTCTCTATTTTACAGAGTCAACATTTAAAATCATGCTCCAAAAGACTTTTTAAATTAACATTTTAATTTAGAGAGTGGATTTAACTCTCCAAATTTGAAAACCCAAACTCACTCTCTATATAAATTTTCAATGTAGAAAAATAATAAAATAATCTAAAGAAAAACTAGTTAAAATAAAAAATAAAGAAAAATAATAAATATTTTTTGGAAGTAGTAAAATCAAGTGTTAAATATAAAGAGCTTGTTGGAGTATTTCAAAATTTTAACTCTCTAAATTTATAGATGCTCTCCAAATGATAGAATGTGTGCTTTAAAAATAGAGATTCTCTTGGAAATGCTCTAAGCAAAGAAACAAGAGGAAGCTCTGAGTCCATCACACAAGCTCGTGGCTGATGAAAAAACAAATAATTTCAAAACCACGGAAATGTTTCATGTCTGCCGGACCATTATAGATCATTTCTCAAAATACATTAATCAGAGTTTCAGATTTTCAGTCGTAGGAATCAAAGGTCTCATCAGACAGAATAAGATATCTATGACCGATTTTGAGATGGTGCTGTCCTCCCTGATCTGTGCCTCGGACGGAAACTGCTTGATCTGATACTAGTATCAGATCCACCAGGTGCTGGATGGTATGGTCCCCAAATCTCCCTTTCAGCCTGGCTTAATGTAAAGGAAGGCAATGGTTCTCGTTCCCAGGCATGAAAACGATTTGGAAGAAGATTTCCTGCTTCTTGGTAGGTTCGTCCAGATGAAGCTGATGACAAGTACAAGTTACCAGACTGATCTGATGATGAAGCCATGGGTGCAACTTGAGCCGAACCCCTATGACTGCTGTAATATCTTCGCGTTGAAGATACTAAAGGGGTGTGTGCTGCTGGATTACTACCAGCTTGCTGAAAATATGCCTGAACACGGTCATGTGGCCGAGCAATGCTACCAGAATAAGGAGGGACCATTGAAGAGGTAACAGAGTTGGGCACTCCACTGGCCGAACTGTCATGATATGAATCAACATTATATAGCTTTAGAAAAGCATAGAAAATACCAAAAATGATTGCATAAATATACTTTCTCCTATTAGCAGCAATATCTTAGTTTTTTCTATTTATTTATGCATCATTGACACTCAACTTTCCATATTACCACTAGAGCATGCGTGGCTAAGCTTAAAAAGTGAACTTAAGTAAACAAGTTAGAATTGGTCTAAGTTACTTAAATATATGGTGAGAGTTGCTTTTAAGAAAAGTAACTATATACTTTTAAAAGTAAGAAAAACTCAAGTTATCCAAGCATATTTTGAGACCAAAAAATTAGTAACATTCACTTTATTTTAGGCCTAGCCAAACATGCTCTTAAATATGAAAGATTTGACTCCGTAAAGGGGGTTTAGAGGTTGAAGTTTGCATTAGTGGAAGCTCTTACTAAATATGTTTCTCCCTAATATTCTAAAATTGAACCCAATAATCCCCTTGCTTAGGTTTGAAGGGTTCGAGCAGTGCAGGTGCATTATGTACTGACCTATGCCCGACAAGGAATGGATGCATAAAAGATCCTGGTCTTGGAATATCAGAACTGGTCCTTAATATTCTCTGGGTCACAGATGGAATTGAAGGTTGATCTGCTCCACCAATGCGGCTGCCAGCACCAAAAGAAGAGGAATGGTGCTCCCAATTTTGATAATGTACATCCATGGAAGGGAAAACATAAGAACCAGGAATATCATTTTGAGCTGATGGGCCACTCCAGTGATTATTAAAATTAGATCCATCTGTAACACTTCCTCTGGTGGCTGATGGAGGAGGAACTGGCCCAATGTAGGCAATATACGGGCAAGGATGAGTAGCAGATGAAACAGCTGTATGCTCAGCAAATATTGCATGTTGTCCAGGATGATCCTGATCTGTGAAACATAGAACTCAGATTATCATTGAAAGTTGATGTAAACCTATATAGTTTAAACAGAGACGAAGATCTTACATGCATTTGATGAAAATTCTCCTTCACTGTGAAGATAAGGGGAAAAAAGAAACGGAAAAATGAAGCATTGTCAGTGGAATATCTAGTATTTGTACAGAAGATAAATTAAGAGTAAAAATAAGAAAAACAATAACAGAAGGAAATTTGAAAAGAGAACCCAAAGAATCTAGCCAACTGCCTTTCGCCCTTTTAAGGTAATTATCTAATATAGCCCTAGTTTGATTTTGATTTATAGAGAAGTGATTTTTGTTTTTTGTTTTTTTTTTTGGAGAATATGTTTAAAAAGTAGGAAGAAGTTAGGGGTCCATGTGCAAAATTATTTTATTGGGAGAATATGTGGTTGAAAATGAGTGAGGAAAAGTGATTTTGAAAAAAAAAAAAACCTCAAACAAGGGCATAACCACATATTGCACCAAATCCTAAGCAGCTCAAAAACATATATTTGAAATCTATAACATGTACACAACATGGTTCATTTTTCACAGATATACAGCAGGCTGACTCAGGCTTTAAGTTTGACTTGATTAACATTTAAGTTATTACATTCTAATAACTAGTCTGGAGGAGCAAAATAATGAAGTAAAGACCTTAATAATTCAGCCATGAGTAGAATATGCAGCATTAAATCTGACACGAACTGCTCTTACTCAAAACTCATCAAAAGGAAATGCTATACAAGCCATTAATTAAACTTATCTCAGCAAAGCTTCCTGATAAATATAAAGTTCAGCTGTTTGAAGTAGTCCATTGCATAGATGATTCGAGACACAAAATGCTCTTCTTTTAGAAGGCTTAAAAAGTCGCATATACTATAGATAAATCATCAGATAACCTCAATCGTCGACAAGTTGAATCTCATTCAGATCCCATACATTTCGCTTACTTTAGACCAAAAATATGTATCATGGCTATTCTAGAATCAACACCATAATACATAATATCACATAGCAGGCCCTATGCTAATGGAACAAAATTGACCACTACATGAACCTTAAAGAGATTCCATGTCCCATATGACTTGTGAGAATATGAAATGGAAGCAGGTATATGACAAGTTTAATAATGAATAAGTACGGTGCTGTCTAGCAGGTTTCAGATTAACAAAATAAGAAACACATATAAAGAAGATAAATGGTTCAAGACTTCTAAATGCGTAAAGTTCAAGCTCTCTTGCCAAGAAAAAGATAGCTATTTTGAATACATCAATTAATCTGCATTGATGTATTAGGCAGAGACAGTCGCAAAGAAATAAGCCCTTGTTTGAGCCATTTTCTCTAAAAACTCATTTTTCTTCAAATTCATTTTCAACCACACATCTTCTCCATAAAATTATTTTGCAAGTAAACTCAAACCTTTTCCCTACATTTAACCACACATTCTCCAAAAAAATCACTATTACAAAACTCATTTTTCACAAAAAAGGGGCTGAAACAGAGCCTAAATCTTGAATAGAAATTTGCTGTCAGGCAGTAGTAAGAACTAAGTAGAACAAGCAGAGAAAACAGCAATAACATTATCCTTAATTCCACAATATAGAGGTTTCCACTATTGTCTTTTGGGTACAGGATGGAAAAATGGAAAACATCAACGAGAACAACTCAGGATAAAGAGTAAAAAAGGGACCAATAATGTCCAAACAACAGAAAAGAACTTAAGCTAACAAATAATGAAACTAACATTGAAGCACAGTAAATGCACCCCATAAGGTAGTGTGATGCTTACTCAAATGATGAAGGGAACCTTGTCAACCCACCGACTGGACACCAGTGAACTCCGAGTGACTGTGAAAACCATTCACCCAGTTCGAAAATCAAAATTAGTTGGTAAATCCAATCAGCCAATTTTTCGGCTTTTGCAATATGTATAATCAGTACATGAGAACTTTAAAATTCAGAAAAATATTTTGTGTAAACAGGAAGATACAGCCCTGTTTCAGTATCACCTTCATGAACATACAGTAGCAAATGCAACGATTTTAATTCTGTACTCACTCCTTTGATGACTCGGTAATAAGAAAACCAACCCATTCTTACAAGGCCATGATGAGTAACATTTAGGTGAATACATACTTATATGCACATAATCAGCCATATTAGTCCCATTTTTGGTAATATATGTTCCCTACAGAAAGGACAATACATGCTATACAATAATTTATGTAAATTAGGATTCAATTTTGTATGGCACATATAAGGCTTGGCTTAACCCCTTCTTCTGATGCAAGACTGACAACACATGTGATTACAGATATATATAACCATGCAAAAACACGTGGCCGCTGCCTAAAACCACAACCAACAAAGATAGTCAATAAAATACTCTACTCTATGATGCTCGAACTCGGGTACGAGTATCGAGTACGGGTACGTATCTAAGTGTCGAATCTTTTATTTTCTAAAATGTGAGTTATGGACACATGACTAAAAAGAATCCAAATTTTGGACGTGGATACGTCTTTCAAACTTCAATTTTATTTTTTAGATTTTATGTTTACTTTGATATTGCAGTATTTTTTTGAATTAAAAATGACGAATTGTAAAAAAAAATTACAAAAATGATTAACCTTATTATTTGTATATTTTATTAAACTAAAATGTGTGGTGTAAAAAAAATTATATTATTAGCCCACTCATGTCTACATTAAAAATGGCCCAGGCTAGAATTAAACCCAGCCATATCCATATTATTAGCCCAATAAAAATGCCCAGGCTCCAATTAATCCCAAATCTCCTCTGGAACCTTGTCAACCCACTGACTGGACACCAATGAACTCCGAATGACTGAAAACCATTCACCAAGTTCGAAAATAAAAATTAGTTGGTAAATCCAATCAGTCAACTTTTCAGCTTTTGCAATATGTATAATCAGTACACGAGAACTTTAAAATTCAGGAAAATATTTTGTGTAAACAGGAAGAATCAGGCTTGTAATTGGCACACATTTCAGTATCACCTTCATGAACATACAGTAGCAAATGCAACGACTTTAAATCTGTACTCACTCCTTTGATGACTTAGTAATAAGGAAAAAACCAACCAATTCTTACAAGGCCGTGATGAGTAACATTTAGGTGAATAAATACTTATATGCACATAATCAGCCATATTAGTCCCATTTTTGGTAATGTATGTTCCCTACAGAAAGGACAATACATGCTATACAATAATTTATGTAAATTAGGATTCAATTTTGTATGGCACATATAAGGCTTGGCTTAACCCCTTCTTCTTATGCAAGACTAACAACGCGTGATTACAGATACATATAACCATGCAAAAACACGTGGCCACTGCCTAAAATCACAGCCAACAAAGATAGTCAATAAAATACTCTACTCTATGATGCTCGGACTCGAGTACGAGTATCGAGTCGTACGTATCTAAGTGTCGGATCTTTTATTTTCTAAAATGTGGGATATGAGTACATGACTAAAAGAATCCAAATTTTGGACGTAAATACGTCTTTCAAACTTCAATTTTATTTTTTAAATTTCATTTTTACTTTGATATTGCAGTATTTTTTGAATTAAAAATGATGAATTGATAAAAAAATCTAAAAAATGATTAACTGTATTGTTTAAATATTTTATTAAACTAAAATCTGTGTGGTGTAAAAAATATTTTATTATTAGCCCACTCATGTCCATATTAAAAATGGCCTAGGCTCCTCGTCCTGTGTTCGGTTGGAATTTGAAGAATCCGACCCATATTCTGTACCTGTACCTGTGTCGTGTCATGTGGACAAGGGTACTCCGGCCGGAATGGAGATTCCGAGCATCACAAATGCTACTAACAGTACAACAATTATAACTCTTCCAAGTATAGGTCTTCAGAGCTCTAAGGACCAGTTCAAAAGGCCTCGTAACAGTTAGTTCACTAGATCTTTTCAACTGGTGACCACCTAAGCACCCCTCATATTTTTGAATCCAAAAGCCCAACATGAACAACATAATTACCATTTACTTGTAACCAAAACCATCAATAGCACATTTGCAAATTGTTCCCAAAGCAACCACCATCACAACTAGATGTTCTACTTAGTTTAGTTATAAGATGGATCAAGTGAGTGAATATTCATTTTTGCTAGGTACGCTAGGGTAAGTTAAGATAGTTAGAGACATATATTGTGGTCATTTAGGGTTAAATAGCAGTGATATTATGACTTTATCCATTCATTGATGGTTTCACTCAGGGATGGCAGTTTATCGTGAATGTGCAGGAAGAGGCCCCCAAATAGACCCCCAGTAAAAAGTCTTTACCTGAAGGTGATCTATTCCATAGCGTATATAGAACTTACATAGTCGATACTGGGCAGAGGTGGGATGAGGACAGTACCCTTTAAAACCTGACATGTGCCCACCCCGAAGTAAAGTTAGCTTTGACATTACTTCAATACCCTTAATTGCTTATATACCCACAACCCTGTCTTTATTACGTATTTTGATGTGTATTTGACATAGATTATATTGGGTGGCTTCAATATTGTATGGTTATAGGTGAGTTTAATTTTCAAGTTATTTACGGTTGACATGTAGATAAAAAGTTATTCATTAATAGGTCTATTAATATTCTATGACAAATTTTTAGAGTGCAATGATTGACAAAGGATAAAAAAAAAAAAAAGAAAAAAAGGAGAAAAAAGGAGGTTTGCAATTTGAAATTACAACAGATAGAAATGAAAAGTTTATTTATCAGTATCTTAATCAACAAGTTATTATTCTATGTAGGAGCTCGTACACCTGAATTCTATATTGAAGCTCTCTAACTAACAATTGCACCTAAATCTGCATCTGCAATAGGTATTTGCAACTAAGATTGGTAAGCTACCAACAACGTCTCCATTACATGGACACAGAAATTGGTGTCACATACAGGTGCACTTCAATATCTGATTCCCCAGCTCTGTAAAATAATTAATAATCTAATGTGCTAAACTACATTTTGGGAATCACTTAAAAAAGGAAGTGTACAGTTGAAAATTAACAGAATAGAACTGAAGAGTAAAATTGAAATGAAAAAAAAAAAAAACATTAATTGTAGGATTTTATTAAAGTAAGAAACTATTTAAGACAAATTCGAAATTTTAGAAACATTAAAGTTCAGTAGTATATCTAAGAAACTTCTTGTGAACGCTAATCCAGATCACTCTTACAGCCAAGCAGCAACCATATAAAGCTGTTGTGGCTAGATTTTCTTTTAGATAGACAGTTGACATAATTAACACCTAAGATGATCTACAGCGAAAGATTAATGCTTCCAAGTATCTCCTTCCATTTCTCTCCCACTCTTCCCCTTTATTCTCAGTTTCCCCTAGTGACTCAAGCTGTGTTCGGTGTGTCGTAGGTTCCTCAGAACCACGTGACGAATCTGTGTATCTACCGGGAAAAAAACATTTATATGGATATTATATTTTGAAGGGCGATCTGGCATAGAAGCTAAAAAGTTAGGGAAGTATTATTATCAAACAGCAAATATATAACTAGTTAACATTTGATTTAAATGGAGGGGTAAACTAGCACTCAAAAGGATCTGCCTGCTGCTTAAGGCAGAAAAGCAGTGCTTGAAAGTTGAAATCATGAGGGAGAACGCTTGATACACAATAGCACCACGAATCAACCAATAGAAATAACACATGCTATAGCTTAATGAATACTGAATAGCCTACTCTGCACCTAAATAATGCGTTGACAAAAAAAAAAAAAAAATAGAACTGAGGTGATTATAAGGTGTAAAAGCACACATGATTTTCCCATTTCAGCAAATCCACAAGAACAAAAGACAAGAAAACACATAAGATCTAGAGATTTATTAATTATTACAATTACCATTTCAGCATAGCTCAGATCATACAGATCCTCATCATGGGCCCAATCATCCATGCTAAACTCGGGCAGTGGACGACAGCCATTTGCGTAAAGCCATTGACCTTTCTCAATTTTTCGACAGTTAGGACACTGCATTGCCCCCTTAACATTAAACGCTGAACCAATGCAATCTGTACAAATCACGACACAGATAAAGTAAGAACCAAAAAAGCAGCTGTCTTATGACTCAGCATGAAATAATAATGATAAAAGACAAACAATCTCTTGAAACAATAACACGAATTGCAAAAATGAGACAAGAATTTAAAGTTTTCCATGCTTGAGAAATATCTTGTATGACACAGTATGGTAGTTAGATTATGAGTAAGAAATTCTACATGCATCTTATACAAGTTATAATACAGAAAAAACCACCTTTCAAATCTAGAAGTTGTTAGATTGGTTCTTCACGTTAACATCGACATAAGCTGTAAGGGCCAACTGGAAAGATGATATATTAACTCGAAGAACCAAATGAGCAAAGATTAAATAAATTAGAGAAATAGTAGGTGGGGCAAAAGGAAAAAAGAAATAGTAAAAAACTAAAAGGGCTGAGGATGGTTACAAAGAAATTAAATATGTTGATGGTTTTGTGAAAGGCTTTTAGGCTTTCTTCAGTTCTAGAAATAAATTATCAATTTGTAGTCTTGTTACTAATTTGAAGATTTATTACTTGCTACTTTATTTCTCTACTTTTTGTTTTTTCGCAAGACTTGATTTTGTTAATTTATGTTAGTGCTGCTTTTAAGATGAGTTGTGGTTTATTAGGAATTATATTTGTTTTTATTTAATTTTTGTATTACTTATTGGTTTGCAATGAGGCTTCCGCCTTGCACAAGTAAACCTGATTGTGCCTTTTTAAATATAGATGGAAGCTATCATTTTAAGGATCGGATGGATGCCATTAAACATGAAAAGTGTTTGAGAATTGTTCTTTAAGTAACTTTAAAGGACCCTAATATCTGATTTTCCAATTACAATACTTTGGAGAACTCTATTGATGAAATATAAATAATTTCAAACACATTTCTGTCACATTTAAAATGCTATGAATAAAGCTATTATGTAAGGAATTAATGTAGATTCACCGTATTATTGCTTTAAGGAAAATATTTAAGAACTTGAAGTGGTATTTCCGGTCAACTCACATTCAATGTACTCTAAGGATAGAAGAATACATAGAATTGAACATAGTAAAATAAGAAATTGAAAGATTTCATTGAAATTGTTCGTTTGAAAATTTAACATCAAGAAATGAAATAGTTGAGAATCCCGAGTAATTGGTCGAGCTACTAACCATCCGCATGGGGTGGTAAAGGGAGAGCCCCAATTGTTTGATTCGGCATTTCCTATGAATAGACTTAGTGAAATCCAATACTTCATTTATCGGAAAAAGGAATGATCGACCAAGTTCAGGATTGCTCTCTCTAATAATGGATTAGATTGCACCAATATCAATCCAGTTTCTTCCATTTATTCCAAGGCAAGAACTCAACCCCCATCATAATTTAGTACTTTCGAAAAAATGGTGTGGCATCTGATACCAGCCATGATATTAAATCTCAAAACCTTTGTCTAACAAGATACCTTTTGTGGCCAGCAAATTATGCACTTATTCATGGCACAACTAGTCCATGACTTTCTCTTTTTCAATCTACATATCTAATCAAAAAAATTATTTTTCCATTGGCGAATTATAAAAATTGATGAACCCAAAAAAAAAAAAAAAAGGGTTTGGACACAGATGATTATTTTAACAAGTGGGGGATGTTAAGCTTGCTAAGACACGATAAAGGCCCTTGCATTACTTTCCAGCTCCTTCTGTTTTAAAATGAATGGAATGCGGACATTTAATTTAAAAAAAAAAAAAAATTCTTAATTGCAGTATTTGATTTTGAATTGTAGATGTATGTATATTATTTTAATCACTAGTAGACAAAATGCTATGTATCATTGCCTCAAGAACTTATCCAATATAGACCTCAAAAGTCAAGATACAACTCATTTTGAAACAAAAGGGAGTATTAAGGAGCCTTTTAGTAACCTAGATGTTCATAGAGTTCATCTCCAAAAATCTGCCAAAAAGAAAAAATGAATATGCATCTGATACACTGCTTATCTTTAAAAAAGTTTCAAATTTTGGGCTCAAACTGCAAACACAAAAAGGAGCTTGACATTGTTTCCAAAAACTGAGCAAATTAGTGTTCATTAATGAGATCCAGGCATCAAACCCTACCAACAGAGAAAAAAATTGCGAACATTTCAAGGTCCATTAAACTCTTCTGATCACCATCTGTCTCTCTACTTCTCTCCAAAATCCAGACCACATCCATCTCCATATGCTATCAACAAGAAAGACCTTTCCAAGTGACACCACCCTTTCTTGGCAACGCTCCCTTCACCTGGACTGTTGGTGGATAGTGCGTAGTGAAACTGATTGTCTTTTCCCTTTCTTATTTTTTCTATTTAGGAAATTTCATCAAAGTTATTTTTTCTATACACCGTGTCTGAAATTGGAGTGGCAGTAGCTGTGGTGGAGTGGTTGGTGAGAAGGTTTAAGAAAAATAATATTCCAAAAATAAAAAAGGGCCAGATATACTTGAGGAAATGAACACTAAACAAACAATTGGCTAGCATTATCTTCCACAACTGAATCTGTCTATTAGAAAGTAGAAACCATTAACAAGACAGAAATTGCTTTCAATTCTAGCATAAAAGGTGCTAGTAAAAAAAACCAGTTCAGTGTTTATTTAGTTCAAACCAAACTCAAGCTTAGGTTGGCAGACTCAAACCTTCCAAAAGATCAAATTCGACTATGATTCCATCCCCTTACCGTACATGAAAATAATTTCTTTAATCATACAACATTTAATTCTGTCACCACACTCAACTCACCGGTCCTAAAATCAGAAGAATATATCATACAAAAGCAAAATTAAGCATAGATACAAATCCAAAAACTAAACGCAAAAGCATGACCAGGCTTTCAAATGAATTAAGACCTGCATCTACGTTCAGTTCACAAAAAATAAAAAAATAAATTAAAATAATTAAAATGTTGCTGCTGCAACGTCATAAAACACTTGGTCAGATCTCCTTAATTTCAAAATGACCCAAAAAATTTAGACTCACCAAGGTGAAATTGATGGCCGCATTGAAGCTTGGCCAAAGATCTATCCCCATTATCTGTCACCGCCTCTAAGCATATTGAGCACGATACCGCTGCTGGTGGCGCTGCCTTGCACTCTTCACCTCCTTCGTCACAATCGTCCATAAGATCCGTATCACCAAACCCCATAAATTAATCAACAAACTCCAAAACCCACCAATAATTACCTCAAATTTAATTCAACAACAAGTATTTTATACCAAAATTTCTAGAGATAGAGCTCGAATTAACTAAATAATTTCTCAATTTTTAACAAATTGGGTACATTTGGAGTAGTTGAAAAATATGTGAAAAACTGAGAACCATTTTTTTTTTTTCCAATTTTCCTAATTTTTCTCTTCACAGACTTGTTTTTTCTTGTAGGATTTGGTATTTCATTTTCTATTTATTTTTCAATTTCTCCATTTGCCGGGTTAAATACACACTTGCAGGAAAATTCTAAATCGGTCCTATAAATTCATTTAATTCCAAGTCAGTCACTAAATTTCCTAACTGTTTCAATTTGATCATTTATATTAACATAAAATCATTTGTATGGTCTTAAATCCAGTTTGTACTAATGAGGAATTAATTCTATTACTATACAAATGTCAGGCATTGATAATATTAAATGTGTAATGACAAAACTTTAAAACTCTCTTTCCACCCAATTAATTTCATGCTTTGGTCTATTTTGGGTATTACAATGAAATTCAAATAAGTATGAAATATATTGAAAGTAGAGAACCTGCCAAAAGAGGTTTAAGGAAAAGCATAATGGCTTTCTGAGCAAAAACTTTGACATCTTCACTTGGAAGCATGAAGATATTGTTAGTATAGACCCCTAAAGGTGAGCTATCACCACATCAATATTTATCTTAAGTTCACCCCACATATATAAAAGCAAAGGAACCTCAAACCAAGAGGTATGGATTATTGAAAGAAGAGGTTGAGAAGTTGATAACCAATGACTTTATTGGAAAAGCCTTATATGAGGTGAATCTCCATTGCATTCATTGTGAAGAAGTATAAAGCCAAGTGGAGGGTCTGCATAGACTTCTCCAACTCTAATCAAGTTTGCCCCAATAACATTTTCCTTCTTTCCTAGATTGTAGAAGCTACATTAGCGCATAAGCTATTGAGCTTCATGAATGCTTATTCACGCTATAACCAAATCCCCATGTAATCCGAGGATGAGGAGCACAGCATATTTATTACTGATACAAATCTTTACTACTATGAGGTGATGTCATTCGGGTTAAAAAATATCGGAACTACCTATTAGAGGCTGGTGAAAAAAATATTTGCGAAGCTCATTGGCAACATAATGTAAGTATATGAGGATGACATGTTCGTTAAAAGTCTTAAAACCAAGGACCACGTCAAATAGCTAAATGAAACTTTTCAAAGTTTAAGTGGGTGTACGATGAGGTTGAATACCCTTAAGTGCACTTTCGGCATCGTTTCTGAAAAATTCCTAGGCTACGTGATCAACCAGAGCAGTATAGAGGTTAACCATAGAAAATAAAGGTCTTGACAAAGATGAGGTTGCCTAGGAAGTCAAATGAGGTTCACAACCTCACTGGGCAGTCCATCTTTGAATTGTTTTTTCTTAAAAGCAACTAATTAGCGTCTTCCCTTTTTTTAGATCCTCAAAGGAGGAAAGAGATTTAGTAGACAGAGGAGTGTGAAGAGAACTTCCAAGTGCTGAAAAACTACCTCGACCTGGCCATCATCCTTTCAAAACCAAATGTTGATGAGCCCTTACCATACATGGCTTTATCCAAAGAGGCCATCAACACTGTCCTCATAAGGGAGAAGGTAACTAACAACTGCCTATATACTGCGTGAGAAAAACCCTCCTAAAAGTAGAGGCTTACTATCCCTACAACGCAAAATCTCGCCCTCTCTCTAATCTCCGCTTCTATGGAGTTAAGGCCTTCTTTCCAGGTCCGTAGTATCCATGTGTTAAACAAACTTCCCACTCAAGCACGTGCTTTATAAGCTAGACGCTTTTGGTAGGTTGATGAAATGGATTGTAGAGTTGAGTAAATTTGACATTGTGTTCAAGTCAAGGACCTCCATCAAGAGTTAAGCCCTTGTAGACTTTATGACAAAATTTGCTAACATCCCTGAGATAGAGGAGATGATAAAGCCTATTAAGCCCCCAATTCGGAGTTTCTTTATCAACGACTCGTCCGAAAAGGTGGGCTCCAGAGTATTAGTAATCTTAGTATGTCCTGAAGGCTATAAGCTCAATTCTAGGGTGAGGTTTTGATTCAAAGCCTCCACTAATGTTCTAGAATATGAGGCTCTTTGGTATGCCTAAGGTTAGCTCGCGAAATGCAAGTAAAGAGGTTACTAGCAAGTACCGACTCTCAGCTAGTGGTGAGTTAATTCAATTGCAATTTCACCCTAAGATAGAAGAGCATGACGACATATCTCAAGCAGGTTATGGATTTCTCCCATTCTTTGAAAATTTTGACTTGACACAAATTTCAAGCCTCGAAAATTCCCATGTCGAAGTATTGTCCAAGCTAGTCAACAGCAAATATTTTGAGCTGCTCAAGATAGTGTCGATTGAACACCTCTTCAAGCCATCCATATCCAAGGGAGAAGAAGTGATATAGGTTGAAGGAACCCCATTATAGATGCAATCAATTATAGCATTTCTCAAAGATTAGGTCCTCCCTGATAACAAGGATGAAGCCCATAAACTTATTCGTAGAGTAGCACACTTCATCCAAGATGACGTGCCATAGAATAGAGGTTTCTCATCGTCCTTTCTTTGAGATATCCATAAGGCGTATGCAGTAATCACACAGTACGACCTGCAATCATACAGAAAGTGCTTAGATAAGGATATTATTGGCCTACTTTGAAAAATGATGCTTTCCAATTTGTGAGCAAGTGTAACAAGTGATAGTACTTCACAACTGTGCAGAGGCAACCCTCATAGGAGTTCACAATTTTATCTAGTCCTTAGCCCTTGCCAAATGGAGAATTGACCTCTAAGACTTTTGCTAAAGAAGAGAGGTAATGTATGCTATGCCATTGTTGCCATAGACTACTTCACTAAGTAGGTCAAAATCGAACCATTGGCCAAAATTACCGAAGCTAACACTTCAAAGTTCATTTGGAAGAATATCATCGGTCGGTTTGATATTCCTCACTCAATCGTATATGATAATGTGTGACAGTTCGATAATAAAATGGTCAGAGAACTTTGTGAATAGCTAGGAATCATAAAGAACTTCTCTATCTCTCACCACCCTTAAGCAAACAGCTAGGTTGAAGTTGTCAATAAAACCATCAACTATACCCTAAAAATGAATCTTGATGCCTCCAAATGAGCATCGGTTGGCGAGCTTTCTTAAGTGATGTGGGCTATTCGAACCATAAGAAAAATTGCCAATGGAGAAATCCTCTTTCCCATGATCTATGGAGCCGAAGCTATGAGTCCAGTTAATGTAGGATTACCTTTACCTCGTCGCTTGCATTTCAATGAAATCACCAACGACGAGTTGATGAGAAATG
>CAIGRP010072421.1:0-21113 GCA_903798385.1 Fraxinus cuspidata | reverse complement strand
TGGTGAGTCTGAAGGAATTTCACTGGCACACGCGCCGGCCCACTCGCCGGCAGGTAGGCGGGTTCGCCACGCACAAGCCCTGCCGGGATCGGAGCGACCTGCACAGGCCCCCGGACAGGCGCGTGTGGATCGCTGCTGGCCGGAGATGCATGAATCTAAAATCGGGTCGCGCGGTTCAGAAGCTCCTTCTCCGTCGCTGGAGCTATGGCTGGTGGAATACCTTCATGAAAAGACTCGTCGTGAGCCTCCAACCCTTCGCCGACAGATGCGCCGTTCAACCTGTCGCGGAACCAAGTCGCGGCGCTAGGGTTTCCGACAGCCTGTGAGATTCCGAGCGGGTGACTGGATATTTGTGGCGTGAGGCCGGTAGGGTTGTTTCGTCTGACATGGGGCTGGTGACCGGCGACGGGAAGACCGGTTGGATTGGGTGGAACGGGATTGGGTTTGGATATGACGGGCTCTGTTATCCCCCTAGCACATCTAAATGAATAATGCTTCTTCAATATAACTTCGGAGAGCTTGTTTATTTGATGCAGGCTAGGCTAAAAGCTGAAAGAGCTGAAAAGGCTAAAAAAGAAGCACTGGAAGCTGAGAAGAGAGCTGCTCAAGAAGCTGCAGTGAAAATTACTGTAGAAACTAAAACAGATTCTGCTACCAATACTGTGGTTGATTCTAAGGAGACTGTTGGACAATCCGTGGTGGCCGGAAATGATTTTAAGAAAGAAGTCCAATTATCAGGTATATGTGTGCTTGTGTTTCATTGAGAAGAGAGAAAAAAATTCAATCCTTGTCTCTGTTCTCATATGAGGTTTCAACTCTCAAATATGGTGGCAGGAAATATAACCAAAGCTGCACGGAATGCTCTAGAATTGGAGGAAAGAAGATTGCTGACTTATAAAGAATTATCTGTGAAAAATGAGGCTATACGATTGAGCACTAATAAGGTAAATCATTAGAGAAAGGATTGCCGATTGAGTTCTGAAGCCCTAGCATTAGATTGTTTTACCTCTGTAATGATAATTGTGAATATATTTTTGCTACTTTCTCCTCATTTTTATGTTTTATGTACTAAAACTTCTCAACATGCAACTATTCATCAAATAAATTTAGAGCACATGAGGTTGTGACGGGTGGAAATTAGTTCCCATGCAAGAAATTAGTTGCATTTTGCCTTTACATTCTGTAATCTGGGTTTGTTGTTCAGAATTATTGATTGGAGGTATGGATGTGGTTCTGCTGGAATCTTACGATAATTTTCTTGCTTATAGATAAACTATTGTTGACAATGCGTCTGTTCCAGCAGGATTATCATGGACATGGACAGCATATTGCCAGAAGAATCAAAACAATCTCTGCGTCAATAGAAAATGTTAGGTAAGTCCTAATTTAGTTAACACCGTGTTAATAGCTTTTACTTTTGGGTCTCCAAAACCTGAATCTTTCATATTCTTATGGGGCTGTCAATACATAACTGTTTTGATACGCAACATTTTGATTCTCTTTGTCCAGAACAAGAGCAGATGAGTTAGTAAGGCTAATTAATAGTCCAGAATGTCCCCAATCCATCAGTATCCTAATGTTTGCTGAGAAGGTAAGATCGTTAGCTATTTCTGGAATGTTCAGAATCGTATTTATTTTGTTGGGTGTTTAGAAAACAGGGTGTGATGATGTACTAACATCTATTTGGGTCTTAAATTTTGCAGGTTGTGTCCCAGAGTGCAAATCCTCAGAAGAGCTTCAGTGGTATTGTTTTTGCTTATAGTCGTGTCATTGTTCTTGTGACATCGAAGGTAAAATACACTATTATATCCCTATTATTGCATATGTTTAAAAGATCTTCTTTGCTTCATTCTGGTCTCAGCCACGACCCCTCCACTCCACCGCACCCCACACACTCACATACAAACTCTTGTGCATAATTCAGAATTAACTGAAGACTCGGAAAGAAAAAATTATTTTACTTTTGTCTTCTGTGTAAGTCATGTTTCTCAACTAAATCACACACTTAATTTTATGTTCTTGGGTTATTTGCACTCTTATGATTTATTTCCTTTGAACACAGATCCCCTTCGTCCCTCATCTCCACATTCACAAACTATTTAAGAATTATCTGAGGCTCTTGTTTCGATTTTAGTTTTCCTAAAAAAGGTGTCTCACATTTCTCTTTTGTATAATTCATGTTTCTTGATTAAATCAGCAAATGATTTTATGGTCTCGGCATCTTTCAATTTCATGATTTATTTCCTTGAACATAGATCCCTCTCGCCATGGATATTCTTCTAGCTGAGTTGAACAGAGCTTGCATCTACACTGTACCAAAGCATATAAGTTACTCTGCGGTAATTCCTCTGTGTTCTTGTAATCATTTTGTTTTTTCTACAGTTGATGATGGTTTCGCTAGCAAAAGCCTGTGCTATTTAATTTATTATTTTAGCTCGTCTGCATGATAGTCTTGTGGCATGAATACCCTGTGAAGTTTAAAGACATCCATTTTTTCTCTCTCTCTTTCTCTCTGTTTCTTTAATTTTTTCATTACAGGTCAAGTGTTTCTTCTTGTTTTGGTTAGTAGTTCTGATCCTTGGTGTATGGATTTTAAACTGTCTTTTTCTATTTTAGGCACACTTTAAGACAAAAGATGCTTACTACAAAGCCATTGGTTATGAGGAAAAAGATGGGAAGATTGAGAGTACTGATAGTTATGTAGAAAGGTTAAGTTCATACATGAAACTATATGGAGCTCTAGTTCAGGTTTGTGTCTCTGTTACTTCCTGAATTTTAACAAAGTTGGAAAATGCAATAATGATATGCTGGTGGGAGCACGTCTGTCTACCTTCTTGTTCTTTAATATGAAAAATATGCACATATGGCAGACTGAAGTTAAAGGCTTTCAAAACCTGCATGGACTCAGAGAAGGCTGGGCATGGCTCGCCAGATTCTTGAATGCTCTCCCGGCAAATCTATATACTGTTGTTGCTCTGCAATCATTTCTTGAGGTAAGTTGATACTGAATTTTCCAATCTCATTCCCCGACTCATTTAAGTGCATGTTTGGGAAGTGATTATAATAGGTTTAAATTATACTTAGACAGAAATTAGTGGAGCATAAGTGGGTACTCCTTGTGGGTTCCATGAATGTGTGGATAACAAGTAGGTTTAACTGATTATAAACATATTATAAACAGTGCCAAACAAGCTTTTAAATGTGTTTAAAAGACAATGTTTTGGCGCACAGATGGCTGGATTTGCACTTTACAGGAGATACAAAACTCAATTTGAGAAGTTGCTTAACGTCATTGCTCGTGATTTTCTCAACTCGCTGAAAGAAGGCGATCCAGAGTTGAACGCGAAGTTGAACAAGGTCATGGTGAACATTCGTCATTACATGGAGTCGAAAAAGTTCAAGGAAGAACCTGATGGACTGCAATTGAGAAGCCACTTGGATTCAAGTTCTTATTTCTAATGGTGATCAGTTGATACATAATATGCAGTCGGTCCAATGGAGAGGTATATGTGTTCATAAACATTTCTGGACCACCACAATTTGTGATGAAAACGGATTGAATGCTCTCTCCTGTTATCTGTTTGGTGTCCTCTTGAAGTGTCTTCACTTGCTCTTTTAATTCATAGAGAACAACTAACTTCTTTGTCATTTTCTACATCAAAATTTCTGCCCAATCTCATTTTTCTCACCTTCTTCATTTCTGCCCGATTATTATTCGCTTCTTGTTTTGTCCAACATCACCTTCTATCGAACTCATTCTTGAGTCCTCACCATTTCAATGGCTGAACTTTTTAACAGTCCTGCATCTTCAAAACAAGTCCTTTGGATACTACTATTTAGTATTTCCCTGGAAAATTCCTATTTTTCTGTTTGTAAAATTTTAAAACTCAACTTCCCCCAAAATTTTTATGTAGGAACTGCTTCAGATGTTGGAACAAGTCATCGGCTATGATAACCAACCATATGATTTTAGCCAATGGCTGATCTGGGAATCAACATTGGGGCTCGAAATATGGGGAGAGGAAGCTGTCATAGATATTTAGAGTCGAGCCAGAGATGTTGTATGGATTGAATATTTATAAGGTGTTCGCTTGTTCTCTCATTAAGAAATGTTTGCATTTTCATTCGACTGCATCTATTTAAATAGTGACCTTTGTAATGCATCGGTCAATGAGGAACGTTATTATTTTATATCAAACAAGTTATTGAATGCTTGGCGTGACTGTTAGACTTGTCCTAACATGTTCGAAAATGCCTATACACAAGTTCATATTGATTATCTGGCTGGCTCAGCCTATGAGCTTTCATATAATTCTCGCACTAGTTTATTTTTTCATTTTTCTTTTAAATACAGTCCATGTGGATTGGTCGTCCAGGTGGGCTGTGGATCTATACCGCCAAGCCTTGGATTGCTCGACTGTAGTAGCGGGCTGTCAGACACACGACATGGACCATCGTGGCCCAGGTTGTGCTTTTATTCACAGGCTGGTTGTCCGGGTTTGAGTAGCACTACACATTTTGGCACCTTTACATGTAAGGACCCGTTATTTTTGCTTCTACTTCTTGTAGAAATTCTTCATGAGTAAGCTACATTAATATTTGAGAACTAAATTTTAAAAAAGCTCTATATTTTCTAACTAGAAGAAGCACTTCTAATTTTAATCAATCTAGTATAAAAGCATCTTTCAAGTCTCAAAAGCTCATTTTCGCCTTTCAAAAGTAATGCCAAACAAATCCTAAGAGATGTAAATGAGCATTTTACGTGTTTTGGAAATGGTAAAATTGTACAAATAAAATGGGATATCTTAATCGCAACATATAAATGCATAACATAAGTTGTTCAGCGCTTCAGATCCATCACCCAAAAACAAAATTAAGTAACAATCAGAAATGAACCAAAGTGTCGTATTCTATGATTATGATTCTGTTTTATGTCTTCTCTGCTGTGTCGAAAATTCAAGTTTACGATATACCTTGGCGCTTTGTCTGGCAGTTTTTGCTGATCAAGATTCCAGTAGGAGGGGCTCCTAGCACTATTTTACAGTGAGCAGACAACCAATACGAGTACCGGAGGAATCCCCCTAGCTTAGATTTTGCTCTGAATAAACCCCTTATCTCATAGTTAACTCTTCCATTCTCTATCTGCCTCTGCATGTTTAGACCAACGGCTAAAGGCAGTCGAACCTGGCTCGACATAAGATGCACGTCTGCGAACCTATATTCGGCCTTCTTCACAGAAAATGGTTCGATATAACGTGTAGCAATTAACTTTTCATCGTAGAAAAGGTCGAAGACTACGTAACTGAAGTCGATGTTCACTTTACTGTTTGGATTGGTGAAGTTTGCGAGTACTGTGAGATCTGCATTGAGGAAATAGCCCATGTCAAGGTAGGCAGCATTTAATGTGACAGTTGAGATGTCGAATTTCGGATTCCGAGGGCGAAAAACTAAGTAAACTATAAGAATTATGAGGCCTCCTACTATTATTATGATCCACAAAATTGCACAAATTGCTCCTATAAGCCATATTAATGGGTTGGTTTTTTTATTTCCCGGTAGCCTTGCTGAATTGCCATGGCCATGTTCATTTGCATGATGATACGGTGGTACTGGATGTGGGTGCAGAGTTGGTTCCTTCTGATATTGTGGTGGACCTGGCGGTGGTGGAAGAGTTGAGTCGTTGTGGTGCTGAGGTCGTGGGTGGCTTGGACTCTGTGGTGGCATTTGTTGTGTAGAAGGGTGAGGATTGGTGTCATGATCGAGTTGGGGTGGTGGTAGCGGCCTGCGGCTTTGACGGCGTGGCTGTGTATGATGTGGTGGTGGTGGTTGTGTAGAAAGGCGAGGATCAGAGTCATGGTCAAGTTGCGATGTTTGCGCTGGACGGGTTTTACGCCGTGGAGGGTGCGGCGTGGGACCTTGATGATGTGGCGATGGAAAAAACTCGATTTCAGATTCACGAGGTCTTGTGAGTGGTTGTGAGGGATGAAAATGGGGGTTTGTTTCTCTTTGATAATGCGCTGACATGTTGGGAAATTGGAATGGAGAATGAAAGAAGAAAATGAACAAAGAAGACTGCTGTTTTTGTTGTGAATTGAGTGAAAATGTGGTTTGGTAAGATTCATAAAGGCAAAGAATCAAACATTAGTTAAGCATAGAAGGCAAGTAATATCAATTATGCTTTGTAAAAGTTTTGTGCCAATACAGGGCTGTAACTTCAATGTGGATTTATAGTTTTCTCCATCTTTTTGACCTGTCTCAAGGATAGTGTAGAGGAGGTTGCAATAGATTGACAATTTTATTGAAGGTTGTGACTTGATTCTTAACATACATTTTGTTGAGATGTTGCACCCCTTATAAAGGACGTGTATTTTTAAAGATTCAGTTTTATTACATCTTCAAATAGATGTAACAATCAAACGTAGCAAAATAACGTAAAATAATTCACGTAATCGACTCTAAATTATAAATACTTGTATCCCTTTTCATTCATAAGTCATAAACAAACTTACATGTATAAAACATTTAATTTCTCAAGTTTGACACGTGTTAGTGTTAAGTGAAATGTTTCTCTCTTCAAATAATGAAGATTGTCCACATAAAAAGGCTCATATATGGAATGTTGGGCTGGGAAGGTCCAGTACTGTTGTTTAGTGCAAATTACATTTCTCACATCTTCGACACTCCAGTATCATGATAATAAATAGTATTACTCAATAAGAAAACGATAAGTTTTCTTCATCCCCCAATTAACGGTCAAGAATGAAAATTCCTTAATCACCCCCAAAATCCTTGTATAAGACTTTTCTCATTTCACTCAAAACTAGAGACTAATTCATCTTCATTCCATTTCCATTTCCATTTCCATTTTTATTTTCCACTTTTCTGTTTTTAGTTCTAATTCCCTTCAAAACCCTCACCCCTAAAGTAAAAATCCCGTTGTCTCTGATGATTTGTTCAGAAAAGTATGTATCCCAGGAAGATGGAGGACCGGATGTTGTTGTTGTTGTTATTGGAGCTGGTGAAGTCGGTTCTGCATTAGCTTACTCTCTGGCCAAGGTATCGTGAAGAATTCTCTTTTATATGATCTGTATAACTCGATTAGTATATCCATTTAATGTGTTATGTATGCATATACAGTCTACTTTCACTTTTGACATGTTATATCCAACCATAGGATGGGCTTCGATTAAGAGGGACTTAACCCAACCTGATAGAATTGCTGGTGAGTTGCTACAACCACCTGAAATTAGTCGAGTTGGGAATGAATATTTTGATGCATCAATCTAAATTCTTTTGGATCTTCATTTAGACACCGCTTTCGACTTGCAAGTGAATATATCTTGTGACAGAATTCTAATTAAGTTCACTTTACAAAGAAGGGAAATATGCTAGACTGTCATATCCTTATTCAGATGCACTTCAAGCTAAAATTCTCATTCTTAAGCAGTGTCAAAATGGAAAAAGGAACTGTAACATCGCCGTATGTTCACTCATTCGGATGCTTTCGTATCCTATACATGTTGTGGGGATCAGATATAAATGTCATGTTGTATATTATTTATACAACATGTCGTCCCATGTAACATAGTTGCTGAATATCATCCAGTTGGACTATTCTTTTAAGAGACATATTTTCAGATTGCTGCTACTTGAGCGGAGTTCAGTTTCTATAAGGATGAAAGATTGTAAGACGTGATGTCATGATGTGCAATCATTCGTCCATATGCGGACATCTAGATTGACCTACAATATCAACGCGAAGAGAATACGTAATTATTCTGGGATCTTTTCACTTCAGCTTCATGTAGAATAGAAGGGAGTTGTCATTTGTTATCGACATCAACAATCTTCAGACACGCTACCTGTTATCTATTCCTAATTAAGTCGTTATCATGTCCACCATATCGACATACTTGCAACTGTCCGGCACGACTAGTCCAAATGTATCCGAGACACTTCCACAGAAAATGTAAGAAATACTCAAACCGGTCAAATATGAATTTTCTCAAAACATATTGGTATTACGGACATATGAAAATGAATACAATATACCATGTTACAGGTTTGTTGCATATTCAAGAAAAAGACATCATGTTAGTGAAGTTGTGGACATATGTAGCAGATTTTTTCAGATACATTCCTATTGATCATATTGTTCAATTTTAAATTATCACCAACATTTAAGGTAAAAAAATGATAATTTTACAATTCAAACTCAAAACAGATATGGTAGTTTCCATTTTTATATATTGGTGATATTAATTTCAAGAAAATAAAATGACGGACAAACCCCTCCCCCCCCACCACACACACACACACAAATCGGCAAGGGCTCTGATTGATTGATTTCACAGTTTTTTATGATTTTATTCCCCATGAATAAATTGAAAAACATGCAGAGTTTCTTCCCCAATGTGCCAGTTGCTTGTTTTAATTTTATTTTTTTGATATGCTTATTTCATGGAATGTAATTAATTCAGAAAAGGATTGGTAAGAATTTGAATTTCCGCTACAAATGAGTAAGTAGGGGTGGACACAATGTCCAGAGCAAACCAAATCGAATGGTTCAGTTCAGTTTGATTTGATTTTAACAAAAAAATTATGGTTTTGGTTCTTTGAACCAAGAATCATTTGGTTATGGTTCTGGTTCGGTTCTCGTTCTAGAACTAGAACCAAATATAATGTTTAATTTTTATTTTTTTATATATATTAATTAGTGTAGATCTAATCTTGTATTTATTAGAGACAATCCATTAATTGAATACAACCTGATAATCGATTGTGGATCACTAGAGACAGCTCATTAATTATGTACACCTCAATTTTGTATTCATTTGAATCATTTCCCCTTCACTCATTCTCAATTTATATAATGACACGGCACGCCGTATTTTATATCACCGTATTTTATATCATCAGTGGAGAAAACTCTTTCAAGATCTGAAAATGAAATTGGTTAGCCACTTAAAAAGCCTTTATACTTTTTTTTTTTTACCTTAATTGTTTGATGAATTATTTGTGCTAATTTCAAATAGAGGAAAATCCAGTAAATATTAATAGAGTATTAAACATTTAATGGTCTATAAAAGTGGACTATAAAAGTTTTGCATAATTCATCATCTATTGTGGTGGTGTGCCGTCAAAACTACTACAATTAATTTAGTAAATCATTGTTATTACTTATTAAACAATCTTTTGTATGCAAAGAAAACTGATTTGTATATTAAAAATTTCAAGTATATTTTGTTTGTTATTTTGAACTTTTGTGATCTTAATGATTTGATAATTTGAACTTGTTGAATAGTTGATGTTTATTTATTTATTTATTTATTTATTTTTACTTAGTTATATATTATTAACTTATGGATATGATGTAAGTCTGAAAAATATTGACCCATATGAATAAGGGAGTCATTAGGGGAAGTAGTATTTAATATATTATTATTGATTTTATATAGTATTTGGAATATATATTTAGAGACATAGTATAATAAGATGGTGTTTGAGCCTCATTCTTTTTTAAAAATGTATTTTGAAATAGTATATTGATGAAGAATGTGTGATTAAAAAGGATTAAAAAGTCTTTGGTTTATGTGTAATAATATTTTAATGAAGAATGTGTGGTTGGAAAAAAGATATAGAAACATATTTTGAAAAAAAAAATAGGAATCAAACAAGGTCTTAAAATTTCATCTTTTATCTCGTGTATATGTAAATTTTTTCCTAACGTTTATTCGAGATTAGGGCCCATATGTGTGAAAGAAAAGTTTTTGCTTTATTGTTTGGGCCCACCTTGCTTGACTCGACTCAATTATACTGTAAAAATGATAATAAAATTGAAAATGTAAAATAGTCAAAAATATTCTCTATCTAAAATTCTTTGTAAAGAATTTTTATAGCATGTTTGATAAGTCGTACTGCTTACACTTGACAAAATTAAGGAAAAAAGAAATTAGAATCTTATTACACACTAAAGAAGGAGGTGGCTATATATAATATTAGGGTCATAAATTCAAATTTGGTGGCCTAGCATATTCTTTACTTGAAATTCCTTGCAACGAACTTTTATGTCACATTTGATTTGGGATGGTAATGGGGCTAAACGAAGTCGATTTGGCTATTAGACACCCGAGATTTGTGTTCACAAATTAGGCTTGATTCGACCCTTTAGCTCATGAATCTAGCCAAGAAATTTCTTATTTTTTAAAGGGATTTAAAATAAGCCAAGAAAACAAGCCGGTCAGTTTTTTTGATTTTTGAGAACGAGAAATTAGGTTTAGGTACAAGTGTTTTATTCTATTTACGTATAATTTTCACATTCATTGAATTATGAAAATCGCAAATGTGATACACATGATCTCTTTAAAAATTCTATCAATTTTATCATTATTATCTTGAAAAACCAGTTGATTTTGTTTTGTAAAATCGAATACATGAACAACGTTTTTCTATCATTAGTTTTATTGAACAAGATTCCTCTTTGTTTAGCAAGTTGTTTGAAAATTTCAAACTAATTTTGCAAAAACTCAAATAAAATATTATCAGCCATATTCCTAAGAATAATTAATTTATAAATCAATTTCTCATTGCATGCCACTTTATTCAAACGTTCAAACAACCACTTAACATGCAAAAATTAAATTATGAGATAATTGCAGCAGCGATCCCTAACTTTTTTAATTTTTACAAACTTTACCATAACTTTCAATTTGTACAAACGAAGACCTTTAACCTTTCATAAATATGCAGTAGAGGTCCAAATGGATGGAAATCATCCATTTGATCGTTAGTTGACAAAAAAAGTCAAAATTGATTAATTTTGACTAAATTAAAAAGGGCAAAATGGTAACCTTACATATTATCTCTAAAATAAGTTTAAAATAAAATTAAAATGAAAAAAATAAAATAAAATAAAAATACTCATCTTCCACCAACCCCGCCCCAGCTACCGTCGACCACCGAACCTGAAACCAAAAAAAACACCAGCCATCGTCGACCACCTAATACGCCAAAATTTCATCCCCTAGTCGCCAGCCTCATTCCACAAACACATCTCACACAATTAATTGGACAAACATCATATGAAGATTAAAATCAGCCTTTAAAACCATGGGAGTCTTGCGGTCCACAAAATTCGACAACTCTGGTAACACCTACGATCGTGCACTTCGACTCACCTAAGTGCTCCAATTCATGGTGAGACATTATCCAAAATAGCTCCGATTGATACATGTCTACCTTAGGAGCCAAACAAGACAGTCTCATCTCCTTCATTTAACGAATTTGGAGCTCTTTTTATACTAAATTGCAACCCATAATTCCTCAGCAACATCGAACGATGATAGGTATACCCTCGATTGATCCAATTGTGTCACAAATTGCTCCGATTTTAGCTTCAAATTCTACCTAATTTCACACACAAATGAGGTTCTAATTTCTTCAATTTCTGTTGGATTTGATTTGATCTCTAATTTTGATATTTGGTTGGTAGCGACCACCTTTAGGAGGCGGTGCCTACGTTGTCGGGTGGGGTGGGGTGGAGTGGGTGGGGTATTTTTTTTTATTTTTTGGTTTTTTAATTTAAGTTTATGTAATAAAATTACCATTTTGTCATTTTAAAACTAGTCAATTTCTTGGTCAACGTCAATTTCTTGGTCAACTAATGATCAAGTAGATGGTTTTCATTCAATTGGACCTCTACTGCATATTTATGAAAGGTCAGTAATTCTTTGGCATAAATTGAAGATTAGGTAAAAGCTGTAAAAATTGAAAAAATTAGGGACCGCTGTTACAATTTTCCACTTATGTTTGACCAATTCTGATCCTGGTCAACAAAAACTGCCACCTTGTCGTTTTCATTTTGGCTTACATGAGACCCTCTCCCTATACAAATATAATTTCAATAATAGTCAATTAAGTTCAAGAAAAATTCCAAACTAGTCCTTAAAGTATTTTGATTCATTCAAAATATATTTTTCTCTATTTTATTTTCAACTACACATTTTTCAATAAAATAATATTACACAAAAACTCAAATATTTTTTTTCTAACCACATTTTCCAATAAAATACTATTCTAAAATACGTTTTGGGCAAAAATGATGTTCAAACAAATGCTAATTAATCAATATATTAACCTAATTAATGTCATATAAGAGGTAGGAGTTGCTAACAAATAACAAGGTCCAACAATCTTAAAAGCGATCACTTATTTTTCAACTGGTCTTCTAGTATAGCTTTGTCATGATATTTTTATTGTCTACTAATGATGAATATAGAGTTGGAAGTTAAAATGATTCGAAATTTTTTTACTTAACATCACAATTTCTCTTAATAATTGCATTTTACTTTGAAAATATGTAATTTCACAAATGGATACAGCGATTGTTAGATGAATTCGAGGTTTAATGGGGGCCGATGTCAAATTTGGCATCGATGCCGTTAAAAGGATTAATCAATTATGCAACATTGTCTAGTTTTAGTAGACTAAATTGATCGCAAAAATACTTTAATAACTAATTTTAAATTTCATTTGGACTAAAATGACTATTTGAAATTAAACTCTCCTCTTTCAATACAGACACATTCTCTACATATATATACACAGCTCGTTCATTGGGAGGACCCTTTGAATTTGTACTCTTCTTGGAAATGATCGTACGTATTTTTAATTTAGTATAATCTGTAGTCGCAATAATCAAATGTATGCTGCGAAAATCCAATCTCCAATAAATTATTTCCTGTAAGTTTCTCTATCTTAAATTCTTGAATTTTCTACGTTCGCTGGTTGTTTTTGTTGAAACTTTGTACCCAAAATAGAATAATTTGTTAGGAATTTTACTAGGTCGTATTTGAGTTTGATTTCTCCTCTTCTTTAAGAATCTTTATGGTCAAGGTTTTTAGGTGGGAAAAAGCAGATTTTTCTGAATGATAGTTATTATATATGTTTGAAGACTAGTCATGAAATTGATGGTTTATGAGGGCTTTCCTTGAAGAATACTCATGTGTGTATCTCTGAAATTTGTTAAATTTGATCTTTTTTGTGCCTGGATTTAATTCTTAGTTTTTATGCTCACATGGGTTTCTTGGAAAGTTCAGTTTTGATGTTTAGAATAGTCCTCAAATGTGTGATTGATTTTTACAGAGTGGAAGTTTGACGGTTGAGATGTTAGGGGAAGAGAATAAGGATAGGCCTGCCGGAGGGAGTTGGAAAACATACTCACGGTCTGTTTCGTGGAGTGATGGATCACCTAGAAAAACAAATTCTAGGCCACAATGGAACAGCAAGGCTCGGGCTTGTTTGCCGCCCCTTCAGCCTCTTTCGGTTTCTAGACCTAGCGGGGAGGAATGGCCGAGGGCCGGCTCGGATGATATTGGCATATGGGCGAACCCCCCTACTACTCCTGGTGCAAGGCTTGGATCAATGACGCCTCGTGGAAATTCAAATTCAGAACAACCTCCTAGAGAATTTGAATTCAAGAAAGATAAGCTCGCTTTCTTTGATAAGGAATGCTCAAGAATTTTGGATCATGTATATTTAGGAAGTGATGCTGTTGCAAAGAATCGTGAGATTTTAAAGCAGAATGGAATAACCCATGTACTGAACTGTGTGGGGTTTGTTTGCCCTGAATATTTCAAGAATGAGCTTGTTTACAAGACACTTTGGCTGCAGGATAGCCCGTCTGAGGATATCACGAGCATTTTCTATGATGTTTTTGATTATTTTGAAGATGTTAGAGAACAAGGTGGGCGAGTCCTTGTTCACTGTTGCCAAGGGGTGTCTCGATCGGGCTCTTTGGTTATTGCTTATCTTATGTGGAAAGATAGGCAGAGCTTTGAGGATGCATTCCAGCATGTTAAAACAGCACGAGGAGTGACTAACCCGAATTTGGGATTTGCCTGTCAACTTTTGCAGTGCCAGAAGCGGGTACATGCCTTGCCTCCAAGCCCCTCTTCGGTGCTTCGTATGTATCGAATGGCACCTCACTCCCCGTATGATCCCCTTCATCTTGTTCCGAAAATGTTGAGTGAACCGGGTTCAGAAAGACTCGATTCTCGTGGAGCTTTCATTGTTCATGTCCCTTCAGCAATATTCATCTGGACAGGGAAGCATTGCTTGAAAGTGATGTCAGATAAAGCCAGGTCAGCTGCATCTCAAGTTATCCGTTATGAAAGGGCCTGGGGTCCAGTTATAACCGTCAACGAAGATGAAGAAACATCTGAATTCTGGGTTGCTCTTGACTTGAAAAAACAGTTAGCAGATGGTTGTGACACAGAGATAACAGAAGACAGAATTGGCGCTTCAGTTTGTCCGTCCATCTGTCAGAGGAAAGTTGATGAGTATGATCAAGATTTTGGAATTTTTTACAAAGCACTATCCTGTGGAATTGTTCCACCTTTTCCCTCATCAGGAAGTGTATCCGAGACATGCATACCTGCTAGAGAAAATGGTTGGAGCAGATTGAGAAGAAAGTTGACCAGTGGTATTATGAAAGAACTTATTGCGTCGTCTAAATTGAATTGCAATTTGACTCAAGCAAGTGATAAAGCAGATATAATAGATACTTGTAAAGAAGTTCTGTTGCCTTCTAGTCCTCAGTGCGATTCACCTGATTCCTTTGCTTCGTACAAAACTGGCAGCCCTGTTGCACTAATGGAGAAAGTGGAATACTCAGTTCCCCTTACTGATACTGTACTGTCACCATCACCTTCGCTCAATTCATTGGATTCTTTTAGTTCTTCTATTGGGAATAAACCGAAGTTTAATTCGACATCCCCATCACTCTCTCCTTCAACCTCAGATTATTCAAGTTCATTTACCTTTTCACCGTCATCGTCTAACTGGTCAGACTTATCATATTTGTCAGCTCACCCTTCACCTTCTGGACTAGAGTCCAAAGATCCTGTTAAGAGCGATTCCTTAGAGGAAAGTGCATGTTTACCTCTTCGAGCATCTTCCTCTCCACTGGAGGAAGCATTTTCGGCTACTCGTGCTTTGAGAGCGGCAAGTTTTTCATTTAGAGGAATGTCACCCTCTCTTGCTGAGCGCAGAGGAAGCAGTCTTCCTCCTCGGATGATGTTACCTTCGGTGGATGAGGCATCACATGCTTCAACCATTTCGATGAATTTGTCGTTTTACGTAGAAGATGATATTATGCAGGATATTGAACACAATAACTTTAAACATGATAGATCTTTGGAGACAAATAGAGAAGAGCCAACGTATGTTGCTCACAGCTATGCTGCTGACAATGATCCGTTCGAGTTTTGATGCAAACGGTGCTGATGTTTTATACATCTTTTAAGGCATGATGTGCTGTGGAAGGGAACCGTTAATCAGTTGATCAGTATTTGTAGAAGATGCTAAGTAGTCATGCCTACTGGGAGATGTTTGGTTGTGCTTTTCTCATAGAGAAGGGTTTAAGTGCAAGCACTTTCATTCAGGTACTTGTTGCACCTATATAGTTAATGGATGCTATATGCCTATTTTGTAGGACTTCTGCTATTGCTTCTGAAGAGCTTCCTGAGGAAGTTATTAAAAGCTCTTCTAGCCAAAAACTCTTCCACAAAATTATCCAAACATTTCAAAAGCAGTTTCGTCTTATAAGCAACTTTTGACTTTTCAAAAACCCTGCCCAAGCCCTATATCATTTATATCTTGCTTATGTTTACACAAGGGACAATCGATTGGAAGTTAACTTATTTTTACATTTTTATGTCTGGATTTATAGTGAGTTATTGAGAATTGAGCTGTAAATTTTTTATCATTGTGAAACTTTGGAATATAATTAGTTTAGCAGCAGTTAGATAAAAGGCATCGACTCTTGAACAAATTGTAGTTGTGCAAATATTTATGCTTTCTTTTGTGTCAATGTCTGTATAGTTCTATTCTTACTTACAATGTGCATCACTTTTTTTTCTCGTGCATAATTTGGATAGATGAATAGATATCATGCTGCCACAAGTATTATCTTCTCTCTGTTACATAAAGTATGAATACTTATTTGCAAGGGTGTAGAATTTATGAAGGCTCATTTGGCAGAACTTTTGAAAAGTCAAAAGTTGCTTCTGAAAGTAAGAAGCTGTTTTGAACATGATAATTTTCTAAAAGTGCTTTGCATGACTAGAAAAGTTTTTAGAGAAAGTTATTTTAATGTAACTTCCTCAAAAAACTCAAGCAAAAATTTAGAATATGATAGCATTTTTTCACATTCTTACGTAAAAAAGTTTCGAGTCTTGTTATATTTTCACAACGTTTATAAATGATGATTTCAATTTTGCAAAGCGATAAATTCTTGTAATAATGAAATTGCAGATAGTAAGAAGGTGAAGAAGGTCGATTGCGGCTGCTAGTGCATGTTGCCTTTGGATGGAGTTGCAGATATAGTTTGTTATGCCTTTGGATGGAGTTGCAGATATAGTTTGTTAAAGGTGGTGTGGAACAGCTCATGCATCTTGCTTTTTTCTTCTTTCACAAGATAGACTAGAAAATATTGTGTACCAAACATACACTAAAAGCATTATCGAAAATAAGTTGATTTACGAGAACAAAAGATTCTCTCAGAATAAATGAAATGTACACCATTATTCATCTTGTTCGTCTAATTTTTCTGTACATTCAGATTCAACACCCAAGGTGTAGGTTTTTCAGTACAAAAGTAGAGCATTATTTTATAGCATTCTTACCGGTCATAACAATCGTGTTCGTGGATCCATTTTAGGAGAGAAGAAATAACAATAGCTATCTAACATTGAGCACAATTAACATGTTTAGCACATAACCTTGCTGGGCAAGGAAAATTGTTCAACAGATCGAAATATCAAGTCGGGGGATGTTTAGCCCACAACATTCTTTACATGACAGAAGAATTACAAAAACTACAGAAAATCGAACCCGAAAGTTGAGCATGTGAAAAGCTTAAATTTTTCTCTCTCAAATCTCTTTTTGTGATCTTAAAATAGCCATTGTAGGGCCGAGTGCACTGCCTCTCAAAGCTTTATATGACCATGATGTCTTGCCTGAACTCTCTTTACCGCAACTATTTTCCTGCAATAGTTGCGCCTTCTTGGCATTCAGAGTCGCGCTAATTTCATCCCATGCATTTACTCCGTTGTCTGCAAATAAAAAGAACGTTTTCAAAATCCGAAAACATAACCAGGAATTTTAAGCATCCGAAATAGGTACCCATAGTTGGAGGTTGTGTTTGTTTACCACTGTTTAACTCTGCACGATCTACAAACAGCAAATACAGTCGGGATGAGCAGAGATGGACTGGCGTTTAATAAATGCTCCAAACCAGACTAAAATTATTTTCAAGAATTGCCATTAAAAATGATAAATACCTGGGGCTGGAGCACATAATTGTTTATCTTTACCGCTAGGCAACTCAAGTTCTCCAGCATTTTCATTGCCTACAGGACCTTCATTGTCGCAACTAGGGGTTGTATTCCTCGGACCTGTGTTGCCTCCTTTGACGATACGGATGTCAACAAGAGATGATAAATCAATCTGCATGGCATGGATGGTAAATATTTGGTGATTGATATCAACATGGGAAAGAAAAGGTAAAAAGACTTTAAAGAATGATTAAAATGTGCAGAACTTGCCTCCAGTGATCCATCTTCATTGTATAGGGGGTTATCAGGTTGAGCGGCAGATTCGTCCTCATCTAACTTCTTGAAAACAACAGGATATTCTGGTACTGGCATCAGCATAGTTTGATGAGATTCAGTATTGACCCAGGATACTTTTCCAACCTATGTCGAAAGATATGTTAAGGCTATTGATGTTGTCCAGTTGTAAGCTATAATTTATTATTCAAATCCTACTAGAGTTGAGCTATACCCGATAAGATGAAAGCTCAGGGGTCCACGACGATGATAACTCCAGAATACGATATGCAATTAAGTCTCCTTCCTGCCAAAAATGATTACAACATAAATGATACAAATGAGAGAGGCAAGTTTTTACTTTGCACACGTATCAGAAGCAAGACAAGTTGGTCTGAAAGTTTATTTTTGGCTAAGCTTCAAGAGTTAGAAATTAATTTTAAGCCTCTTTTCTGCTAAATACTTAGAAGTTACTTCTTCAACAACATATCTTACTTTTCTAAAGTTTTTAACTTTGGAAAACTAGCTTTTAAGCTAAGTAAAACATGCTCCTTGAATGTAGGGAGTCAAACGTGCTCTTTGCATAACCTGTAGGAAGTCGCAAGGGGTGTATGCTGCTAAAAGATCGAGACAAATAGCCCACTTCTCCCACCAACTTTTGTTATAAAAGGAAACAAAAATGGTTCATAATAGAAAATCGTTAATGTATAAAAAGAGAGAGACAAGAATCTACCTTAGGCACGTCAACAAGGGGTAGAAGTTTATCAAAGTCAATTCCTTCGTCTGATAGGTTTTCCTTTGCATCACTCAATAATTCAGAAAAATCTTCATTTGAATTACGATCATTTCTTGGAGTGAATGCATGTTTCTCCCTCCCCCATTTCTGGCCCTTTTTCTTGCTGGTAATTCCATTCCACTGGAGAGTGTCCTGAAGAAAAAACTCAATATTCATCTAGAAGAACGATGGCACCAATATGGATAAGAAATGTCAACAAACTGAAAAGCATTGAAGACAAAGGATGCAAGCCTCAAAAAAGAGTAGCTTCATTCTCTGCACCACACTTTGATTCAAGCATGCTCGGCTAAGCTTAAAAAGTAGAAGTTACTTTTATGTAACTCTGTTTCCAAACACGTCCAAATATATCAAACTTCCATATTTACTTAAAGTGAACATTTTAAGCTTGGCCAAACATGTTCGTTAGTATTGAGTTGTTTTCCTTCAGAATATATACTAGAGATAAAAGGCGATGGTGCAAATAAAAAGTGCATTGTGCTTTTATACAAGCCATTGACAGTACATATTCAGGTTACTAATGTTTACTGCTGATATCAACATAGACTAGTGAACTTGATGGCTTGTTTGATATTTATTAACGCCAGTGAGTAAGCAATTAAAAGAAGTGATAGGTAGAAAATGGCAAGGGCTTCACCACAATAAAGTATGACTTGAAATTATTTTTATTTTACACAATTTGGTGTCTGATAGTAATCACCCTGTATAATAAATTATATCAAGAATGATGGATATTTTTATGCTTACCTAACTTAAACCCCAAAGCTCAATTATTCAAGAAAAGAATGGTGAGAGAGTTATTGAATCATTTTGATATATTCTCAGTATCTCAAAACCTTGTTTCCATCCCTTCTCTCAAGAGCTGTGATTCTTAAATAGCTCCTTTCTATATGTAACAGCATCTTAATTAAACCAAATATAGGTTAGTGCAACTGTGCAAGATTATTCGTCAACATAAGCTGATATATCCTCTTAAACGAAACAATTCTTCATAAATATAAACCTTCCATGACCTCCCCCTCCTAGAAATGGAACTTCCATGCTGCTAGTTATTTCTTGAGAAATGAGTATGCTCTCTAAAAACAACAATGGAACATATAAAATCCCGACTCTAAAGAAATGCAAAGAATGCAGCCATTTTGAACATAACCAACATCATAATGCATGTAATGAACCATACCTTTGGTAATTGATTTTGTTCCACAGCATGCTCTGCATCAAGCCAAAAATATTTCAAATGTCAGAACTCTGAGGTAATATGCCACACTATAATCATGCAATCATTAGAGACCAACAGGGAGCATCATAACAATTGCCAAAGGGAGGAAAAGACAAGATATTCAAGACCACAGATTGTAAAATCATTTTTATATAATGATGATAATTTAAAAGTAATCGACCAATCATTGTAATAGTGAACCTAGATGGGCTTCTTCCTTAATGGTCTTTTCAAGAAATTATTTTTGCTCGCAGAAAACTGTCCATGGACACGGGTAAAGGCTACAGAATCTAAATTAATTATCTACAGTCAACAATGGGGACTAAACAAGACCAAACATGAAACTCAAATTAGACTTGTTCAAATTCAGATCAACTGATTTGGGTAAATAATACCTCTCTATAAATCAGAGGATCAAAATCACTTTAAACAAGATTCTTGATAATAGTAGATAGGAACCCACAAAAAGCGGGAGAGGGGGGGAAGAGTTTAGACCTTTCTCCAAAGGTTCAAAGCGAATGTGTCCTGGCCTTACTACAATGGGAACAACTTCAGCCTCCTCCACAAGTTCAGTTGACCATTCAGACGTATTGCCGTTTTGATTTAGCTGTTCGAGCACTTCCCCATTTTGAATTGGCTCTTCATGCACTTCCCCATTTTGATGTGGATGTTCGTGTAAATCAATTGTTTGAGTTTGTTGCTGACATTTTTCGGATGTTTTGGATGTGTTACTTCCAGACAATTGCTTCCAATGTAGCTACATATTTCAGATTTCATATCAAAATTAATTATCCCCCGAACTGATGAAAGAAATGTTCTTTGGAAAACTCACCAGCCCCTTTGGTTGGCCATCCACCTCATTTTTTTCAGTTTTAGCTCGATCCTTTCTCCAACTTCGCTGTAAATTTGAGTTGTCAGTTCTGTGCCAATATCAGATGTACATGGAATCAACAAAATGAAAGTTATGTTTGAATATGATCACTCACCTGTCCCTTTGATTGACGTGCCACTTCATTTCTTTTAGCTTTACCTCGGCCCTTTTTCCTATTTTGCTGCAAAATTGAGGTAGTCAGTTTCCAATACAACTGGGATCAGTAGCATTGAGGACTTCTTTATTTGCATAATCTGACAACTTACAAGCCCCTCCGATTCACAAGCTTCATTTTCCTTCTGAATTTTCATCATTTCCTTTTTCCATTTCCTCCGAGCATAGGCTCGTTTACTACTTCTACTAATCTGCAAATATGTAGGCAATGCCTATTAAAACTAGTTCAACCCTTGGAAAAGAGAGCAAGACAGCCAATATATCAGCAGCAGAACACATTACACCTAATTGGTAATATTCAACAGCATATAATGATACAACTATAAGCCATGTTTTTGGAAACCTGAATTTCTACAATAAAAATTTAAATTTTCAGAGCAGCTCAGATTTCCAAGCTGATCAAAATGGACCATTAGAATAAAATAGAAGAATAATAGAAGTACTTGC
>CAIGRP010072413.1:0-22694 GCA_903798385.1 Fraxinus cuspidata | reverse complement strand
CTTTATTAATTTTCGACTTCACAACCATTACATTCAGTTTAAACATATCATCGGGAACATAACTTTTTCCAACAAACATTCCAATTTTTGACAAAATAATTTTGTGTGACTCAAATACAATATGAAAACCATGCTTATTCAAAAGCGATCCGAACACTAGGTTCTTACGAATTTCTAGCACATACATCAAGCACATTGTTAAGAGTCAACTCTTTCCTCGAAGTCATCTTCAAAACCATCTTTCATTGACCCTTGATTTTAGAAGTTACTGAATTTCCTATGAACAACTTATCCCCATTCTCAATTGTTTCGAACGCAGCAGATAACTCTTTATTAGAGTACACATGTCTCGTAGTACCAGTGTCAATCCACCACTCTTTTAGGTTAGAATCCACCATGCTCACTTCAGAAATTACGGCTGCGAGATTCGTCTTTGATACTTCATGTGCCATGTAATCAACCACATTTTCTTCTTTATTATTCTTCTTCTTTAGCAATCTGCACTCCGAAGACTTGTAGCCTACTTTGTCACAATTGAAGCACTTTCCTTGAAATTTCTTCATAGAAATGCCCCCTTTCGGTCCCAGCTTAGCATATTTGCCACCAGATATAGACTTTTTCTTGAAGGTCTTAGAACTTTGACTGTGCTCAACAACATTGGCTTTAGACACAATGGGATTGAACTCCTTCTTTTCTAAACTTCTGTGGTCTTCTTCAATTCGAAGTCTAACAATCAGTTCTTCAACATTCATTTCTTTTCGCTTGTGTTTAAGATAATTCTTAAAATCTTTCCATATGGGGGGCAATTTTTCAATAATTGCGGGCTTTTGGAAAGTTTCAGTCAAAATCATCCCTTTAGCATAAATCTTATAAAGAATCCCTTGGAGTTCTTGCACTTGGCTGAAAACTGCTTTGGAGTCTACCAACTTGTAGTCTATGACTCGGACAACAATGAATTTCTTGACCTCGACATCCTCAGTCTTATATTTCCGATCCATTGACTCCCACAACTCACTAGCAGTTTTTACTGTACTATACACATTATATAGTGAATTTGTTAACTTATTCATGATGTAGTTTCGATATAAAAAATATGAATGTTCCATGCATCAAGTGCGCTGACATTTGAGCATCTTCCTCACCTCCTTTGATTTTTGGAGCAGTTTAAGTCGAAAACCTCACAAGATTCAAGGTGGTCAAGTAAAACAACATTTTCTGTCGTCACTTTTTGAAATTCAAGCCATTGAATTTCTCCGATTTTACTACATGATTAACCGGAACAATAACGACATGACTAGTTGGTTGAGCCTCATAGCATAGTTTAGCAATTTAGCCACAGCAGAACTTGGCTCTCGAGTCTCAGCAGATCCCACAGTCGGGTTTTCAGAAGCCACATCCATATTGATTGGTTCCGTTGCCATTTCTAAAAATCAAATGAATATTAGTTTTCAATAAAACCAAAATAAACTTGTCTGTTGTGAATCTGCTTTAAGTTTGTTACAAAATAATAGTGAATAAATATTGGCTTAACAACTACTACACATACTGGAAGGACACATACATGATGTGCAACTAACTTACCATATAAACAGAAATACTGAATGGAGACATACCGGCTGTGCAACTAACTTACCGTTGACCACTCAAAATTTTTGTCAAAGTCAGCCCTTCAATTTATTTATTTTTTCCAACAGTTTTGCACCGATATTTTGTTGATTTTAAGCTTTATAAGTCGGACACACGGATGAAGATTAAGGTTTTATTAAATTACCTTCTCTTACACGTATGAGAATGAAGCAAGATTAGCTCAAAGTCATAGCTGCAGTTCCTTAATGCCGACACCATTGTTGAACAATTGTTGGTTCTTTTCTCAACATACACATTATTGTGAGCAATTAACAATTTCAATTATGAATTTTTGTACTCTTGAGAGCTTCTTTATCTTAAACATGTTTGTGAGCTATGGATTAAGTAAACCAATGAAACAGATGTTTGTTGAAATGAAATTTGACCAATTTAGTATTCTGCTATGTTGCAAATTTTACAAATTTATGCAGCATTTAATCCAATATCCCCTAAATTAAACAAATGATAACAGAATGTTCAATAAGCAGTATTTGGTAATTCTATGAAAAAGATTATAGGCAACTTCTTACTTTCACTTTTAATTTGGATAAGGTCCAGGTTGAAGATTAAAATTTAACTAGGGAAATGCATCAGATATGGACTACAGAAGTCAGAATATGAAAGTGAGTTATTTTTGAAATTTATTGGTTTTGTCAAATTTCTTGTCACGTGCTTTTGTTAATTTTTTGTTATTCAGCAATGTGAACAAAAAGTGAGCTATATCACTTTTTTATTTAAAGCTCACACGCTATTTTATTTTATTTTATTTTTTAAGTGACATATTGCACCCTTCAAATTAATTTAGAGTTCTCTTTCAGAGTGCTATGTACGACTATAATCAAAAACTATGTTGTTGTGTAATAATCAGGAACCAAGAGAGATAGAAAGCAAGATATCCTTTTATCCGTTAGCATGCTTTGTAAAATTCTTGTTGTAAGGTAATATGTTGCATCACTTTTTAATTAAAAGGTCATGTAACATTTGTTTATGTTGTGAAAATTAAACTTATCCAAGTTAAGTTTAATTCGTATATAAACTTACAATTTTAAATCAAAAAGGTTTTAAATTAATTTTTTTTATGTTAAACAAGAGTTTAAGAAAAAATCTTAAAACTTTTTTATAAAAAAGTGACATTTCTTGTCACTTTTTGTTTCAACAGTGACATACTGTATTTACTTTTAATTGTAAATATAAAATAAAATCTGTAAAAATTATACAATTGATTTGCAATCACTTTAACTCTGCTGTTTTGTAATGAGAAATTTTCGAGTAGGAGATTTACCTCTTTTTTGAGGTTTTGTATGTTTTTTATGTTTACAAGGATAATATATAGACTTGGGAAGTCACATGTTATACAATTTTTTTAATTAAACTACCACACGATCAAAAGACTTTCATTTAAAATAGAATTCGCATGGGTCTAGTGCAACAGTGTGAAATTCTCACATACAAGGTAGTGGTTCTCATAATTCCATTCCCCATGTAATATGTTGACGTTAAAAAAAGTATATGAATCAATTCAAGTCAACTTTCAAAGCAAGTAAAGAGAAAATAAGGATTTTTATTGATAATCAATTATACATTACAAGAGTTTCATCAAATGAGATATTTTCAAATGTCTTTCTAAAGATACTTTACACCATTTTATAGGAAAAGAAGATCCAGTATCTTTTACATTCCTATCTTGTCAATCAACAGTATCGAACTCAAAAAGTATATTACTTGCATATTTCCATTGGTTACTGAGGTCGGCTTTATCAGTTTATCATGAAACTGTCCTTTAAGTGGGTCTCAGCAATTAATGAACTAGTGAGTGGGCGAAGCTACATCCTATGATTAGTGAAATAAGTGGGCGCTGACGTAAGTTCTGAATGTAATAATTAATTTGATTGGATGTTTTAACAATGTGTAAGGAATCTATAATCATTATGTTCCCTTGAACCACATCATTACGAGCTGACCTTATAAAGCCAATCTCGAATTAGGATAAGTTGAGTATATTTAACCATTTGTTTTAATTAGGTCATAGGTCGGATATTAACAGTTATCCCACAGGTCAGTCCTTACTCAGGTGACTGATTGACCTTGGACGTGATTGGCTCGCTTTTCCATGTTTCATTTTTATTACAACAATAAATAGACTAGACAAGTGTCATTTTCTGCTTTCAATGAGCTGTCGCACACCCACAGTAGCTTCCTTGGGAAGCTTTGCCCGAAACGACACCCTTTAAGTATGGTGGAAACTAGCCATTGATTTTAAATCCTATTTTTCTATCCAACGATCCAGGATGCACCTCTTCATCTCATTTCTCTTTATATGCATTTTTACCTTTCATTTTCACACTTTTTACTTTCGATCTCACCTCCAAAGAAGCAAAATCTATAGAGTTTTATTTATTTTCTAGGTGGTGTCATCCATTCCTAGGTATTCTCCTTAACAGAAAATACATTTCTTTTTACTACATTTTCACCTCGATCACTTGCATGAGTTCAGATGAATTTAGGAGATATTAACTCTAGTCCAATCTCCACCATTTACTCGGAAAATTTTGGCCATCTTAAAAATATGGAACAAAAAGTCGAGAGAGAAGAGGTCGGGTCTCACAAGGGGGATGAGGAAAGTTCGCAAGAGTGGGGGGCAGATTCGTATAAATCAATTGTGATGGGGGATATGCTAGCGAGCTTAAGGGAGAAATATAACATACCTAGCTTAGTAGAATTAATCATTCCCACCTCGTCTGACCGAGCTAGCGCTCCCCTTATTGGATGCGTAACTTTAAATTCGGCCATACTAAATGCAGGGTTAAGCCTTTCCTTCCCTAAGATTATTCGTAAGTTTCTTTGTTCTTGGGAAATAGCTCCTACCCAGTTGTTTCCCAATGGTTGGAGGACATTGGTTGCCACTTTGATTTTGTGGAGTAAATTAGGTGATCCTGAGCTGAGTGTGGCACAGTTTAAGTCCCTCTTCAACTTTAAAGAGGATGGGATGAACACTTGCAAGTGGTACCCTAGTGTTAGGCCTAGAACATGTGGTCCTCTAGTACTAGATTCTCCCTCCTCAATAGAGAAGTGGAAAGAGGAGTTCTTTTTTTGTGTGTGGAGAGTGGTAGTTCCACCATGTTTAGGTAAATAGTGAGGATGTAGTTTTTACTCTTTATCACCCTGCTGCTGCTACCAAAGGCAAAAAGAAGGTGGGTCATGTTGAAGTCATCAGTCGACCTCAAGAGGTTGTGCATGTAGAAGAGACTGAAATTAAGCAGGGGGCTCAGCCTTTAAAACACCGTCGTTCTGATGAAACGCCAGCTAAGTCCACTCCCACGACTTCAGTTCCTCTCTCCAAAAGCTGATCTCAGCTCCACCTTCGGTCTCTATGATAGCAGGGACCAGCTATTCAAGGTCGCAAGAAAGGTGCCCAGACTTGCAGAGGCCAAATGTTGAATAATGGGCCACCGACTTGAAATCTTCCTGGACTTTCTCCAAGCTCCATCCCCTTCAAGGGCATCTATCGCAGCACTTCCCTCCTATATCAGAAAGCCTGCCAATCAACTCACTAGGAGTTAGAATGAGAGGAAAGAACAATTCTTAGCTAAGATACCTATAGGCGAAGCCATTATCTCAACTCAGCTACACAACCACATATCCATCTTATATATGATGTCTGTAGCAGATAATGTAGTTTGTTCAAGCTCAAATACTTTGAAATTTCTTCTTTCAGTTTATTACTTATACTGCTTTTCTTTGCTTAGGTCAAAGCCGAACTAAATAAAATACTCGAGGTAAAGAATCAAGCCTTGGGCTTATTTTAAAGTATGGAGGCAGAGCGGGCAAGATTTACAAAGAAAGAAAAGGACTATGAAAATCGCCTCAATAAGATGAGAGTCGAGTTGGAAGCCAAATCTATCTCTGAAATAAAATATATGGATGACAAAGTAACCTTGAGGATTTAGAAGAAAAGGCTATCCAATGAGCAGCCACTAAGAAAAACAAGGGTGAAGAGGAGAAAATATGAGCTGATGAGGAGCGAGCTCGGGCTGATGAGGCTGTTAAAAGAGTTGAAGAAGCCACCAAGAGGGCTGAAGAGGCTAAAGCCTCTAAGCCAGTGGAGATTTGGAGGGCCTCTCTTAAATTTGATGCAATTGCTCATGATGCCTATGTCGTGGCCTTAGGAGAGCTTGTAAAGTACATTGGAAGAGTAAGGCCAGACTTTGATACTGCATTCTTGGTGGGATCTTTAGAGGAGCAAAAGAAAGAGCTCCTAAGATTGTCTAAGGTAGTTGGAGTTTGCATTTTCCCTGCTGATGAAGACCTTAAAGCTGAAACTCAAGCTCAACAAGACCTACCTCTTCCTTAGGATTTACTTGTTATTTTTGTTATTTTGTTAGTTTTTTAATTGTTTAGACATTGGTAAATGAATGATGTAAAATTCTTATTTTGTTTATGAACGAATGTTAGTTTATCTTTTATTTTGCACAAGATGTTGCTTACTCTTATAATAAAAACTTATCTAAGTGTTGCAGTACATGCAACTTTAGCTCAGCTTGCTAAAGAACAAGGCTTCATAATTTCCTTAAAAGGAAATTTGTCTAAGTGTTGTAGCACATACAACTTTAGCTCAACTTGCTAATGAGCAATGCCTTATAATTTCCTTAAGAGGTAATTTGTCTAATTGTTGCAGTACATGCAACCTTAGCTTAACTTGCTAATGAGCAAGGTTTGATAATTTCTTTAAGAGCAAATTTGTCTAAGTGTTGCATCACATGCAACCTTAGCTCAGCTTGCTAACGAGCAAGGCTTCATGAGAGAATTTGTTTAAGTGTTGTAGCACATGCAACTTTAACTCAGCTTGCTAACGAGCAAGGCCTTATAATTTCTTTAAAAGGAAATTTGTCTAAATTCTGTAGCACATACAACCTTAGCTAAACTTGCTAACGAGCAAGGCCTTATAATTTCCTTAAGAGGAAATTTGTTTAAGTGTTGCAACACATGTAACCTTAGCTCGGTTAGCTGAGGAACAATATTTATGCTATTTTTTTCTTTTTTGGATAAAACACATGCTTTTTATTATAGATTTACAGTACAAAGTACATTCATTTCCTATTGATAATACTTTTTGAGGTGTTCTGCGTTCCAATGGTGTAGCAGAGGTCTACCATCAATATCTTCCAACTTGTAGGCTCCCTTGAGTAGTACTTTAGTTACTTTGTAGGGACCTTCCCAATTAGGTCCTAAAGATCTAGAGCTAGATTCTCTAGTGGCAATAAAACTTTTCCTTAGCACCAGGGTAACAACCTCAAATACCCGTTTCTTGACCTTCTGATTGTAGTACTTTGCATTACGTTGTTTGTATACAGCATTCCTGATTTCATATTCATTCCTCATTTCCTCTAATAGGTCCAATTCTCCACGTAAAGCTTTCTCGTTCCCTTCTTTATTGTACGTTGTTGTTGGAATAGAAGGAATCCCGACCTCCATTTGGATCATAGCTTCCACCCCAAATGCCAGGGAGAAAGGGGTTTCTCCCGTGCTATTCCTAGGTGTAGTACGGTAAGACCATACTACGCTGGTGAGTTCCTCAGCCCATACTCCCTTAAGAGCGTCGAGTTTTGTCCTTATTGTATGCTTGGTGATCTAATTGATTGCTTCAACTTGTCCATTAGCCTGAGGATGGTTTGGCATGGAAAAAGGCCTCTGTATGCCAAGTTTTTCACAAACGTTTGTGAAATGGTTATTGTTAAATTACTTTCCATTGTCTGTTATAATGGAATGAGGTATTCCAAACCTACACATGAAGGACTCCATATGAAATCAATGGTCTTTTGTTCGATGATTTTAGCAAGTGGTTTAACCTCTATCCACTTAGTAAAGTAATCAATTGCAACGATTATGAACTTCGTTCCACCCTTCTCGAAGGGTATGTGGCCAATTAAATCAACGCTCCATTTGGAAAATGGCCAAGGAGCCACTACAAAGTTCAGCTCTTTTGGCAAAAGCTTGATTTTAGGAGCGAAGCATTGACATTTGTCGCATCTTCTCACAAATTCTACTCCATCCCATTTCATAGTGGGCCAGATATATCCTTAACGTGTGATTTTATGAGCCAACGATTGTCCTCCGGAATGATTTCCACATATTCCTTCATGTACTTTATGCAAAGTGTAAAGTGCTTCTTCTTCATTCAAACATTTTAACAAATGTATTGAATATTCCCGTTTGTAGAGCACATTGTCAATTAATGTGTACATTACTGACCTTATCCAGAGTCTTCTTACTTCAATGGGATCCTTATGACGTACCCCATTCTTAGATAGGAACCAATTTCATCCATCCATATAGGCTTGTGATCAGTCATCATAGAGACCAATTTCATCCATCCATCCTATCAAACTCTTCTATTTCTTCACTTGTGGCCAACTGAGCTGAAGCGTCAGGATGACCATTTTGAGTTCGAGGAATTTGTTTGAATACAACAGTCCAAAAATTCTCAAATTCCTACTTAACAATTTGAAGATAGCTATTCATTCTTTCTTTCTTAGTTCGGTAGGCCTCATTAATCTGATTGACCACCAATTACGAATCATTGTGAAGTATCAGATGAGAAATTCTCATCTCTTTTGCCATCCTCACCCCAGCTATTAGTGCTTCATATTCAGCCTCTTGTTGGAAGCCTTGAAGTCGAATGGTAAGGTTTCACAGAATAATTGGTGATTTGGACATACCAAGACTAATCATTTCCCTGACTGAATTCCGGTTGAGGACCCATCTACAAAAAGTTCCCATGGAGTGTTATCAGGAAGTAATGCTGGTGGTTTCGAACTGAACTCTGCAATAAAATCAGCGAGTGCTTGACCTTTTATATATGTGTGATGTTTGTATCTTATATCGAATTATCCAAGCTCCACTGCCCATTTGACCATTCGTCCCGAAGTATTAGGCTTCTGCAAGGTTTGCCTTAATGGATAGTTAGTTAAAATATCAATAAAGTGTTCTAAAAATTATGGTCTCAACTTCCTCGCAGTCATAACAACGACATATGCCAATTTCTCTAAAGGAGAATAACGGAGCTCGGCTTTATGGAAGGCCTTACTAACATAATAAACAGGATGTTGTATTACATCTCTTCTTGAGCTAAGACAGCGCTGATATCATGTTCAGACACTACAAGATATAAGGCGACACTTCACCTGACCTTGATTTTGATAACACTGGTGGCTATACCAATTGTTGTTTTAACTCCTCGAAAGCGAGTTGACATTCAACGATCCATTCGAACCTCTTCCCTCCTCCCAGGATATCGAAGAGTGAGTTACACCGATCCGTTGATTTTGACGTAAAGCGGCTGAGGAAAGTTATTCGTCCAGTCAAGCTTTGAACCTCATTTGGCCTAGTTGGAACTTACATCTCAATGATGGCTCATATCTTTTCTGGATTGGCCTCAATTTCTTGACAATTTACAAGATAACCTAGGAATTTTATAGAGCTCACATCGAAAGCGCATTTGTGTGGATTTAGTTTCATCCTATACTTTCTCAAGATTTCAAACATCTCAGCAAAATGTTGTTGATTATCTTTGGTATCTGTATTCTTGACTAACATGTCATCAACATATACTTCCATGGTTTTACCAATTGGTTTGGCGAACATGGAGTAGACCAAACGCTGATAAGTGGTTCCAACATTCTTGAGGCCAAAAGGCATCAACTTGTAATAATAAAAACCTCGATCAGTAATGAAGGCGGTATGCTCCTAGTTCGGCTCATACATAGGAATTTGGTTATACCCTGAGTATGCGCCCATGAAGCTAAGCAATTCATGTCCCACCGTCGCATCGACCATCTGATCTATCATTGGTAAAGAAAGCTATCTTTAGGACATGCTTTGTTGAGTTAGTGAAATCTATGCACATACTTTTTTCACAAGAATAGGGTTAGCAACCCACTTAGGATATTTTGCTTCACGAATGAATCCATTACGAATCAACTTTTGCACCTCATGATTTAGGGCCTCGTACATTTCCAAGTATAAGGTTCGACGTTGTTGCTGCTTAGGTCTCGCCAAAGGGTCGATACCCAGCCTATGGCAAGTGATGCTGGAGTAAATTCCTTCTATATCTACATGATTCCAAGCAAAAACATCAAGATTATGTCGGAGAAACTCTGTTCTTTGACCTTGGACTGATGGCAGAAGTTCATAACCTATTATGAGCTCCTTCAGTGGATCATCTAGTCCGATATCTAATTTATCTAGTTCTTCCACAGGTTCTCTTCCTTTGACCCTTAGACGTGGGTCTAATGAGCCCAGGTCGGATTCTGTCGGATATGCCATATAAATTCCTGGGAAAATATATGCATCATTTTTTGTTGGAAAGATCTTTACTTGGCATTTCTCAGCAATGTCCATGTTTCCCTTAACTTGACCTATACCATGGGGCCTATGTAATTTTAGCGTGTAGTGGTACATGGACACAATTGCCCTGAGATATAACAGCAAAGGCTGCCCCACGATGGCGTCATAAGGTAAATTGGAATCGAGTACCAAGAATTCATTGTTCAACTTAATTTGGAGATGAACTTTGCCAATTTCAGCAAAGAGCTTAATCGGCCATTTTGCTTGGGTAAGGGCTCCATTAAGTCCTAAAACCACATTTGAGTATGGTTATAGAAAATTTTAATGGAATTCATATCCATTCCAGTATGTTAGCATAGAGTATGTTGTGAAAACTCCCAGTATTTACTAAAACTTTGAGAATGATGACTCCTGCAATGTGTATTAAAACCACCAGGATTCCAAGATAAGGATGTGGGTTTGCTTCTTTATCGTCGAACGAAAGATGGTTGTCCGTTATATTTCTGCGGTGTTTCTCAGTGATTCCGATCTCATAGAAGTCAACTACAATGGGTCTCTTTAATCTAGCTTCCCTTGCTCGATCATTTTGCTGGTTTCTCAACATTCGGACATTAGGAGAAAATAACCGTTGCAGCCCTAGCTTCAGCTTGATTTCCACGCACTATTCCAAATTTGTCCAGAGTGAAAATCTTTATGCCGTAATGATATATTGAAGTGGTAGTCTACAATCTGTGTAATATGGGTCTTCCCAATATAGCGTTATAATTGGAAGATAAGTCAACAATCACAAAATTCACTAGAATCCTTCTCTGACAAGGGACCTCGCCTAGATCTACGACCAAAACAATTTGACCTCGGGCTTCAATTGGGTCCCCATAAAATCCTTGTAATATGGTTGGAGATGTTATTCTTGGATTCCCAGTTGTTCTATAGTTTGAGAATACAACACATTGACCGAACTCCCATTATCCACAAGAGTTCGATGTATTTGTATGCTAGCTACCGACATGGTTATCACCAGCACGTCACTTTAGTCTTGCAAAACTTTGTGTGAATCTTCTTCTGAAAATTCAAACCATTCTGATAGTGATTCAATACTGATATCAGGCTCTGGTCGTTCTACATCGTAATTCTAGCAAATGGGTGCATCTCGTGCTTGTCTACGCCTTACCCTCCTGGATCCTTCAATGCACTGGTTACCACATAATAACATTCTGATTTCAGCTCGAGGTGGGGGATTCTGAGCTTGGTGAATCGGTTGATTGCATTGAACTGTTCTAGGCTAGTAAGGTTGTTCATTAGATGCCTAATTTGTTTCTCTGGGTTTAGCCATGAACTCCTATAAATGACCTCTTCGAATTAAGGACTCCACATGTTCCTTCAAATTTCTACAATCATATGTGTTGTGCCCTATCGACCTAAAATACCGGCAGTATTTTCCTTGGTTCCTCCCGGTGGATCTTTTTTTCTTAGGTGGGGATCTGGAAACACTTTGTTTTCTCCTATTTGCAGGAAGACCTTCTCCAAGGTAGTGTTTAGTGGGTGATATTCACGAAATCTTTTCGGATAAAACCTTGGACGATCATTTTCCCTTTTGTCTTTCCTCTTTTCATGATTGAACCCTTTATCCACTTTTTTTCCCTTTGTTGGATTGGAGGAATGTAGATTCGCCTTGACTTCCTCCTGACCCGAAGTGGCTTCCTCCGCACTTATATGTTTTTCAGCTTGATTGAGGAACTCGTGATACGTTCAATGCACATCTTCATGTACAGACCTCCAAAATCTCATTTTAGGCCTTAGCCCATATAGAACTGCCATGAGTACATCATGGTCGCAGATTTTTTCAACCTTCATGTACTATTTGTTAAAACTATTGAGGTAACTTTTAAGCGATTCGCTATTCCCTTGCTTGATGCTTACCACATGTTCTTGGGTGTGGTTCTTACTTTAGAACGCATGAACTGAGCTAGGAATGCCGTGGCAATGTCATTCCAATTTCTTATGGACCTCTGATGTAGCCTCCTAAACTACCTTTGAGCTTTGTCTCCGAACGTTAATGAAAAATCACGACACATAATAGCACGCTTGCTCCTTATAGTTCCATCCAGGAAGTGTACTTGTCTAAATGACTAAGGGTATCTCCTTCACCCTCATATCCAATTAGTTACGCCATTTTCAACTTTTCGGGTAAAGGTTCAAGGAGAATATTTTCAGTGAAAGGAGAATGGCGCTTAGTGAGATACTCGTCTGTTCTTCTTTTATTATTGGCTTACGGATCAGCAATGCATTTTTTTCAAGGCGTTCATTTCAGGTTCATCCTGTTCCAAAGGGCATTTTGCATGAGGCTTAACATACTCGCTCTGAGGTGTTAGGTAGCGCTGAGATCCCAACCTATCAAACACAATGCTGGTTTTCCTAGTAACTAGCTCCGCTACTGTGAGAGAACTCTTGATTTCTTCAATTTGACCTTTGGACGATTCTTCTCCTGAAAAGTGCTCTACCTTCATATCCGGTAGGTGAATGTGAGTTTGGTTTTGCTCCAATCTAATGACTGCATTTGTTAACCTTTCGATGGCTTTTCTTATAATGGTCGCTAGCTTCATTTTAACATCGTCAACTTCCAATATTTTATTCAATACTGGCTTGTTTAGGATAGGTATGAGATTTCTGATGCCGAAATATCATCCCGACGGTTTTTTTGTAGGAAATATTTTTATGGAAAAAATAGGGCTGATTATACAAGTTGGGGGCCCTTCCTCTAGCGCCAAACTGTTTACGCTAAAAAGTGTATGGATCAATTTAAGTCAACTTTCAAAGCAAGTAAAGAGAAAATAAGGATTTTTATTGATAATCACTTATACATTACAAGAGTTTCATCAAATGAGATATTTTCTCATCCCAATGTGTCCTCCTCTTTCTAAAGATACATTATACCTCTTATAGGAAAAGAAGATCCAATATCTTTCACATTCATATCTTGTCAATCATCAGTACGAAACTGAAAAAGTACATTACTGACATATCTCCATTGGTTACTGAGGTCGGCTTCATCGATTTATAATGAAAACCTCATTTAAGTGGGTCCCTAGCAATTAATGAACTAGTGAGTTGGCTAAACTATATCATATGATTGGTGAAATAAGTGGGAATGACATAAGTTTTGAATGTAATAATTAATTTGGTTGGATATTTTAATAGTGTGTAAGGAAGCAATCATTATGTTCCCTTGAACCACGTCGTTACAAGCTGACCTCATATAGCCGATCTCAAATTAGAATAAGTTGAGTGTATTTAACCATTGGTTTTAATTAGGTTGCAGTTCATATATTAACATAATAGAAAGTAATTTTAAAAGAACAAAAATTCAAGTCACCTTATATATATAATATGTTGAGTCGTAAAACATTGGCCAGCCCTGAAATGACCCCTTGAATAGCATTGGTCAACCATTGATAGGTGGTCTTGTTGGTGGGTTGGATTGTCTCGTAATCCGATTTAGCACAGTCTCCACAATAGAATAATGCTGTAAGTATTACTGTGTTCAAAATATCATTTACTAGAAATTGGTTTAGCAGGTTAAATAAGTCTACGTCTGAACAAGTAGTTTAAATAGTAATTTTCAAGATAATGAAGAATTAGATAATAATCAAGAGATACTAGAAACCTTAAACAATCAAGAACTTTAGATTGCTCAAATATAACAAAGACTTCATAATTAGACTATTCATAAGATAAAAAGAAAACTAACTATGAAATAGGAAGATTTGATTTTTATCAAGATTATGCTCTCAAGACTTCTAAACAAACTTTAGCCATCAAAAATCAAATTGTTGAAATAAAGTTACTCTCAAGTGAATCCATCAGAAACCATTAGGGGTGTCAACGAGCCGAGTCGAGCTGTGCCTCAAGCCGAAACTTTTTGCTCGGGCTCAACTCGAGTAAAAATACTTCGAGCTTTTTTTTGGTCCAAATCAAGTGCTCAGCCAAAAAATTTTGGCTCAACCCGATCTTTCGGCTTGGGCCATAGCGAGTCAAGCCGGGCCATTTTTTTTTCTAATTCGTAACAAATATAAATTTTTTTAAAGAATTTAAAATTTGTGCAATTTATACATTTTATAAATAATGACTAAATATTAACATATAAAAAAATTACAACTAAAATGAAAAGAAAAAAATTAAAAAATTAAAAAAAAAAAGTGGCATGCAAGTTTTTTTTTTTTTTAGGCTCACGGGCTGGGCCGGCTCGAGCCGACTCCCCAAAATGGGGCTCGGCTCGGCCCCACTGAACCACAAGCCGGTCCGGCTCGAGCTTTTTTCGATTCGAGTCCGAGCCATTTTGCCATCCCTAGAAACCATAGGAAGAAATATAAATGTCTTCATATTGATCCGGTCCAAATTGTTGTCAAGCTTTTGTTTAAACTTAGCCTAGAGATGCCCGTTCTCTTAATTTTAAGAGATAAGAGACATCTTAAATTTGAGAATTCTCTACTTTCTGTTTTATAGTCAATTTAGAAAGTGATCTAATATTTTCAAAATGTTATCCAAATTATATTATTGATCTAAATGATGGGGCTATATTAAATTCTCTTACTCTCCAGATAAAAACAAAAGACCTCAATTTCATTCGTTCAAAATCATTTGTTGTAATATATTGCGTATATTACAAAGTAATGAATACAAACCTCAATACTGGAGCGTTGAGCTCTTCTCCAAAAGAAGAAACTTTTCTTATGAAAGTCAATACTCTACACTCAAATACAATTAATCCTAAACGAATTCCTTTGAATAAACTTTCAAGATCTTTAAAATGAGATTTTGAAAAGGTGAATGTTCCTGAAACGGAAAAACCAAAAGATACTCCCCATCAAATAATAAATTATTTATTGAAAACATTAAGATGATATTCGATGATATTCATTCTAGTTCAAGACACTCAACCTCTTTCAAAACTAATCATATCTCTGAAAGATTTCATCAACCCTTAAGAAATTCAACTTCTTCGGAAAAACTAAAAGGAGTTGATTTTAATTTAAATATTTCAAAAACTTCAATATTAGATGTGTACATGGTTCGATATGGACGGTTTGTGACAAATTTTCAAATCTAACCACTTAAAGCGGTTTGGAAAAATTCCAAATCAAACCACTTCAATTTCTAAACCAAACCATTTTTTCCGATTTTGTTCGGTTTAAAACTACGGTTTATTAAAGAAAAAATAATATATATCAAATAAGCTAAATCATAAATATTAGTATAAATTTCATATTAAAATATAAATTGTATCATTAAAAATATTACTAATCAAAGTTCTATAATTTAAGTCATTATGAAATAGCATGATAGAAACATTTTAATCTTTTAATGTAACACCCCGAAAATTTTATAGAATAAAATTTATTTGTTCTATATGCTATATTTGTATACATTGAAGTTGAGGGACTAAATTGAAATATATTTTAAATTCTTATATTTTTGGGTCAAATAATTAGATTTTGATAAAGCAAGTTTTGGTATATCAATATTGAGCTCGTTGGGTAGTTCGTATTAAATGACGCACAACGGACTCAGAATAAAGTTGTTTTGAAAAAAATCACATTAAATTAGACCCAATTGAAAGAAAATAAAGATAAATAGAACTTTAAATAATTAATAACCTAAGTCAAATTCTATCCTTGCTGCAACGTGTGTGTATAGATGACTAGAGTTGAAATCATTAGCTATTTTGATAGAGATAAACTTTAATCTTATTTTAGATAAAATTCTACTACTCTACTTCATTTCCAACGGTATATTCCAAGGTAAAAGAGACTAAATGTATCCTATGAAAAAAATTTCAATTATATGATTGGTATTGGTTAGAGATGGCATAAAAGGTCGTCGGCCCGAGGCTCGGGCCGTGCCCCATTTTGGGACAGCGGCTCGAGCCCAAGCTGGCCCGTGGCTCGTCACCAGCTCGTTACCAAGTAATATAAAAAAAATCAAGTTTAAATGTAATTTTTATATATTAATATTTATTTATTATTTATAACACGTATAAATTGCACAAATTTTAAATATTTATAAAAAATTATAGATTTATAACTAATTTTAAAAAAAAGCACGAACCGGCCAGCCCGTTAAGGCTCAGGCCGAGACTTATTTTTTTGGCCAAACTTTTGATTGGCTCGGCTCGAACCCCAAAAAGCTCAGACATGTTTTGCTCAAACCGAGCCCGAGCTTTGAGTTTCAGCTCGTGGCTTAACTCGGCTCGTTGACATGGCTAGAATTTGTTGACTAGTATATATTAAAAACCATTCTTATTCAAATTCTACTTTTTGAAACCAATTTTTTGTGTGTGTGTGTGTATATATATATATATAGAGGTAATTATGACCTAGTTTTTGTAGAGTTTTGTGTAAAGTTGGAAACCATGTATTGCAATATATATATAGGACATGAAGGTAGAGTTTTTACACACACAAATACATATATACACGTACGGCGGCAGAGAGAGAATAGTGTTGGAAATTAGAAAGTTTGTATACATCAAATATTATTTTCAATCAATACACTTTCACCAAAGCAGAGAAAAATATTTGGAACGTGGAATCATATTTTCTTAAAAAAAAAAAATCCTTTGATCTATCACGGTAAGATATTTTTGTGTAAGTAGTTAGTTTCTTTATCCTTTTATATTCAGCAAATATGCAAGTGGACATTCGGGTTCTTTATTAAGAGATATGAAATCCTTGGAGAATTTAAGATAGTCTAAGATGGGTGTATTGATTGGTCACCAATATACTCCATAAAAGAATAGTGATACGTAATGTTTATTTTATTATTATATAATTGTGTACGGAAACTGCAAGTATCTTACTAGGATATTTTTAAATACTCACCCTTACAATAATTTTTTAAGTTAATTCGGGTTGATTGGAATTGTGGTGGGATGATGATGTGGACTGCCAGAGAATTTGAAGAAAAAGAATTAGTAGGTTTTCTATCTTTTATTGATTAATTAGTTTCGTTTATGTTCAAAGATATGTTTATTTATATAGTAGTTGAGTACGTTTGCTTCGAACAACAAAATTTTAATATGTAGTTTAAATTTATGGATAACCTATATTTTTTTAAATAAATTATTTTTATCGTTCCGTATTTAATGTAAAGAAAAGTAAAGTTTTTGTAACACTCCAAGACTTGTGAAAATTTGGGGTATTACAATCAATACTAATTGGTTGCAGTAGTAATACATGATACATTCTCTCATAAAGATAAGAATATAGTACATGAATTCATTGATTATAGTTAAATGATATAAAATAAATAATAAAAGAAAATAAACAAAAAGATCAAGTAGGATAATACCTTCTATAACTTTCATGAATCAACCAATGCTTCTACTTCATTTAAATATTGATGAATCACTATAAATTCTTTGCTACTATAAAGCCACTTTTTAGGGCAACCACCACCTCAACCATATTTGCACTCAACGAACTCCTAAATGATTCAAAAATCTGAATACTAGTAAGGAATGTAGATTGAGAAATAATTATAGATATTTAAATAGCTAACACTTCTTTAACAATTTAGGGGGACGATCTTGTATTTATTTGCATTGAATTTCCACCAAAATAATATGTCCAAATGTTTATTGGTCAAATCTTCAAAACGGTCATTTAAGTAATTCACCGAATCATTCTTGAAATTAACAATAAAAACTAGAAACTATGTTAATATGTAAATAATTAATTGAGTGACCTAACTAGAAAATTGAGATGCAAATAAACAAAAAATATTGTTCCCTAAAAAATTAAGGGAGCCCGACATAAATTAAAATAAAACAACACTACTACCAATAAAATATACCAAACAATTACTAAAAAATAATTTATATTTTTGGAAAAACTGGCCTAAAAGTTTAGCCGAAATTCGAGAAAATTATTAGTAGAAAGAAAATATGTGTAAGTTTGAATTAAAATCTATTTAGTAGCATTTGTTCGACACTTCACCCAATCTGAGGGTTTTGCGTCCAGACTTGTGATGACAAATGAGTATTGCGGTTTGATTTAACTAATTAATTAATTGAGATTTGTCCATTTACGTATTATTTTAATTGAGTTATGCCTAATATGGATGTATTTTTTAAATTAGGATATGTTTAGTTTTAATTGGGTTGAATAAAATCTAGATCAATTTATTTTTAGATTTTTTTGGTAAATTGTTTGGCGGTTTGAAAAAATTGAAACCTAAATCAAACCATTTCGAAGCGATTTGGTTCAGTTTAAAACCAAAACATTAACGGATCCACCTGGATCCAAACTAACAGTTTTTAAAAAACGATTTCGGTTCAATTTTGTGGTTTAGAAGTTTCGTTGTCCAGCCCATTTAGAACGCGTAGATTCAAAAAGATCAGAGTCTCCTAATCTATCTTTCAAATATGCCACTTCCACCTCCATATGAAAGATTAAGAAAACAATTAAATATTATTTCTTCTTCCATAGATAGAAGAAGAGAATTCAAAATAGATAAAACACCTCAAGCTAAAGTCTTCAGAAAAAACCTAAAAAAGATAATTTCTAAAGAAGATTTGGAATCATTTTGGGAAGAATTTTATTCTTATCTAGATTTAAATTTCTTTCAATGGGTAGAAATCAATATTTTTGGAAAATCAAAACAAAAATCTGTTAATATGACTCATTCTAACAAAAAAATTGGAAAACTACAAGTAGAGAAACCTTTCAATTGGAGTATCCTCTAATGAACGAAATTATTTTTCCTCATTGGAAAAATGAGGTAATTGCTTCTCCCCACAAACAAGTCATTGATAAACCAGATAATTTTAGTTTCTGTCAAATATATTAAAAATATCCAAGTTCAAAATAATTTTACAAATATTTTGTTACATTCAATGACAAATCAATTGCTTAGAATTGAATCCAACCCAGAACCAAAAGAATCGAGAAGAGAAGATAAAAAGCCAATCAATGCAATTTTTAAACCAATGGAAGAAACGACCTTAAAAACAGGTTTAGGAAAGCTCTCTACGGAATCAAGTGTTGTCAAAACAACTATAAAAATTAACTATACTAAATAATGTTAATTTAGTTGACTCAATTAAAGAACTTGAAGGTCAATTTTTAGACGTAAAAGAATCTTCTCAGATTAATAAATTAAGAGGTAAAAATTCAAAAATACCAAATTTTTACCCAAGACCCTCCTTTCCTAATATGCAATATGAGTATAAAATGAAACCACAAACCTCCTATAATGGAGATGGGATAATAGAATGGAATATCGATAGAATGGCTGAATATAAGATTATTCAAGTCATTGAAAATATGGCTATGTGACATTCGACTTATATTTGTCGATTTATTTCTGAAGAAACTGATTTCAATAATATTTTACTTGGGCTTTCGGGTCAATTAAAAGGATGGTGGACTAATTACCTCACTAACAATTAAATGTGAAGAAGTTTCTAACACCACTAAATCAAATGGATAAAATGATAGCATGCTAACATTCCTGTTTAATGTTATTAAGCATTTCATTGGAAGCCCTATTCATTACAAGAAAGGTCATCCAAAATTTTAATGAATTTAACATGTCCAAAACTTTATGATTTTCGATGGTACAATGATATCTTCCTCACTAAAGTTTCGATAAGGTAAGATTGTTTTCAATTGTTTTGGAAAGAAAAATTTATTTTTGAAATTCCAAAACTTTTTGTTGAAAGAGTAAGAACAACAATAAAAATTCAAAATAAAGATACAATTCCATATGCTTCTCTAACTTATGGTGAAATTATAAGTTACATCAATAAAGAATGGTTAGCATTATGCAATGAGGGGAAAAATCAATGTAATAAATAGAATTCAACTTAACGATATTGTCAAATGACAATTATTGTAAATAAAGAATTCAAACTAAAATCTCAAGTCCTTATTGATTTTGGAATAGATCAAAATTGTATTAAGGAATGATTAATCCATACAAAGTATTTTAAAAAAAATATTGAACGACTATATGGTGAAATTAAATATTCAATATAAACTTTCAAAGCTTAATTCAAATATTTGTTTTAAAAATATTTTCTATTTGGTAAAAGATTTATATCAAGAAGTAATTCTTGGTACATCATTTATTATTCAAATTTATCATTTTCAAGCAAACGCAAAAAGATTAAGGACTACAATTCTTGGTCAAGAAGTTATCTTTAAATTTACCAATCCTCCTTCATACAAAGATGTGAATGCTCTAAAACAAGATTCAATATCAAAGATAATTAATAATATTAAATATAAAAAAAAAACATGTCAAGTTTCTCAAATAAGAAATTAACTATAAGCGAAATACAGAACACATTCCAGAACCTAAAAATCAAAAAATAAAACAAATTAAATCAGAAATATGTTCTAATATCCCAAATGTCTTTTGAGATAGAAAGAAACCGTATATTTCTAATTTTAACGAATCAAGAATTCCCACAAAATCAAGGCCGGTTCAAACGAATAAGGAACTAGTTAATTATTGTGTCAAAATATTTAATGATTTATTGGGGAAAATAACTAATTCATCCTAGTAAATAGTCATGGAGTTGTTCAACTTTCTACGTTGACAATCAAAGCGAAATAGAAAGAGGTGCTCCAAGATTAGTTATTAATTACAAGCCTTTAAATAAAATCCTTCAATGGATTCGATATCCCGCGCATCAAAAGAAAAATATATTAAATAGACTTCTTAATGCAGTAATATTTTCAAAATTTAATATGAAATCTGGGTTTCGACAAATCCAAATAGTTGAACAAGATAAATACAAAACTACATTTAATTTTCCATTTGGACAATATGAATGAAATGTCATGTCATTTGGATTTAAAAATGTTCATTCTGAATTTCATTCAAAAGATTATGAATGACATTTTTAATCCATATCAAAACTTTTCAATTGTTTATATTAATGATGTTCTAATCTACTCAGAAAGCCTACAACAATATTTCAAACATTTAAATATATGTTTTTAAATAATTAAGTCAAATGGGCTAGTAGTTCTGCTAAGAAAATAATTTTGTGTTAAGCTAAAATTAAATTTTTAGGGCATGAGATTTATCAAGGAACGAATACTCCAATTCAAAGAAGTTTTAAATTTTCAAATAAATTGTCAGATGAGATATTAGATAAAACAAGTCTTCAAAGATTCTTAGGGTGTATCAATTATGTTGCCGATTTTGTTAAAAGTATACAGCAAGTTTCTAAACCCCTTTTATCAAAGACCTCGCAAAAATCCACCAAAATAGAGTCAAGAACACACAATAGCAGTCAAGTCCATTAAAGAAGCAAGTCATGGTCTCAATATTGTTAACCTAGAAGCCTTTCTCATAGTTGAGACTGATGCATCACAAATAGGTTATGGCGGGGATTCACAAACAGAAAATTCAAGATCAAGAATGATTAGTTCCATACCATTTTGAAATATGGATTTGTGAAAGAACCATTCTACTGTAAAAAAGGAAATTTTATCAATAGTGCTATGCATTACCAAATTTCAAGATGATCTTATCAATAAAACTTTTCTTGTTAAGACAGACTCTAAAGTTTCAAAAGATGTTTTGCAAAAAGATGTAAAGAATCTTATCTCAAAGCAATTTTTTTGCGAGATAGTAAACTATTTTGTCATGTTTTGATTTTGAAACTCAATTTTTATCAGAAAATTTTAATGTTTTACAAGATTTTGTTTACAAGAGAATTCTTACAAAGGCTCACAATTCCATGAATAGAGAGGAAGTTCCAAGGGAAAATCAAGAGGAAAAAGAAAGAGAGAAAAATGAGTACCAAAGAAAAAAGCAATAAGATTTCTATAGATCAATCTATTACAAAGTGCTAATTCTAGCACAACCTCAATATCTTCACAAAAAACTACTCAAGCATGAAACCACAAAAATCTTCAGAAGATCAAGCATCTTCGAGCCAATACCATACTTTAAACACCTTTCCAATATTAGGAAATATTCCTAAACCAAGAAATCCTTTTCAAAATCAACAAAAACCTCCCTTCAAACCAGTCAAGCCTTTTGATATATGTCCTTCAAAATCTACTCAAACTCCTCAGCCAACGAAATGAGAGTTCTAGACAAATGAAGTGTCGAGTGTCAAGATAAACATGGTCCAAATGTTTATAACAGCTTTTGAAATGTCGAGAACGTCATGACATATCAAGAAAAACAACTATTAAATACAACTTATAAAAAAAAAGATTTTAAAGAAAAATTACATTCTACCAAGAATTGTAGAAAGCCCAATCAACTCGCAAATTTGGAAGATATTAATTTTTTTTAAATGAAATTATATGATTTTCTTATGAATTGGGAGCATAAAGTCATTTTTTAGTGTTAATGACTTTTCTATTTCATCTTCTTTATTTTTGTCCCAAAATCTTTGGTCAATACCTAATAGATAGTAAAAGCAAATGAATACATTAGGTACTAGCTAGCATTAAGCTATTTGTTCTCGAAATTCGTGACAAATTGAAAAAAAATTGCTTTATTTTTCAATAAGGATACTAATAGACAATTTGGTACCAAATTTGGTCATTTTTTCAAGAGTTATCAAAATTAGACATTGTTAAATTAACAAGCTGAAATTGGCCATTTTTGTAAATTTCCCATAATTTTTTAATCATGGCTTTAATGTCTATAGAAGGAGAAAGAACGAGAAATATTGAAAGAAACAAAAAAATACA